>CAUYQS010067576.1:0-60128 GCA_963574585.1 Otolemur crassicaudatus
TTTGGGGGTACAGTGTGGTGTTTTCACACACAATCCAAGACACTTCCATCAAACTGGTTAACATAGCTTTCATGTAACTTTCTTAGTTATTGTGTTAAAACATTCATGGTGCACCTGAATTTTTGATACCCTCATTCAGTCTAGAAAGAGCCCCTTGATGGACTTGTCTGTAAACCCTAGTTCTATTTAGTTAATTCCAGGGTAGTATCTATCTCTAAATTTAATTCATTTCAAGAGTACTCATATGTGAAATTCTCATATATCACGGTAGTACCACTCTCTTATCTTTACTATCCTTTAAAAACATGTGTTTCAATTTGGTGGGACCACGCCTATGGTTCATCTTACAAGGGTACACGTGAATCTTTCTAAATGTAGAATATAAATGTCTTCTTAACAAAATAATTAAGAGGATGCCATGAAGGCAACGTTAACCAGTTTGATGAAAGTATTTCAAATTGTATAAAACCAGCACACTGTATCCCGTGGCTACATTAATGTACATAGCTATAATTTAATAAAAACAAACAAGCAAAAAAATTTGTTCCAAAAAACACATAACTTTGGGCAGCGCCTATGGCTCAAGGAGTAGGGCGTCAGCCCCCTATACCAGATTCAGCAGGTTCAAACCCGGCCATGGCCAAAAACTACCCCCCTAAAAAAAAACCCCAAAACAAAAAAACACATAACTTAAAAAGTTATGAGGACTTACCTTTATAGTTTCGTGGATTTTGTCTTGATAGCTTATTGCAGATGTAAAAGTTAGTACTGGAATACAATACATATCTATGTACTTTTTTTGTTATATTAGAAAATATTATGTTACTTTTGTTTGTTTGTTTGTTTTTATCTTTATAAGTTTTCTTTCAAAACCTGGCAGGTGTGGTGGCTCATGCCTGTAATCCTTGCACTCTGGGAGGCCAAGGCAGGTGGATTGTATGAGCTCATAGGCTCAAGACCAGCCTGAGCAGGAGCAAGACCCCATCTCTATTAAATAACCAGGTATTGTGGTGAGCACCCTGTAGTCCCAGCTACTTGGGAGGCTGAAGCAAGAGAATCACTTGAGCCCAAGAGTTAAGTTAAGGTTTCTGTGAGTTAAGATGCTTCGGCACTCTACCAAGGGTGGTGAAATAAGATTTTATCTCCAAAAAAAAAAAAAAAAATCCTTTCAAAATATGATAAAATGTAGTTATAAGACAACTTTCTACTTGTGGTTTATTTTTCAAATTTGCAACACTGGTATGAAATAACCCATACCTCTTATGCCACTACTGGTAACTCACTCAACACTAACTTTTGATGTCAGTTACCCATGACTTGTGTTTTGACCACTAGCTACCAGTGGTCATATGTCTAGAAAAACAGTCCCAGCAGCTTTAGGGTTTTCTTGGCAAGGTTCAACTACTCTTGTTTGCTTTAGTTTATACCACTAGGAGCGTGCTCAGATCTTCAGTTGGACTAGCTGAAGTTGACCTAAAAGGCTGGCTTACTCTCCACCTCTCATATTTTCTATGATAGCGTGGAAGTTTTCATTCTGAGAAGCTGTGATTATCTTCACGGTGAAACTGAGAAACGTTAACCCATTTTCCATCTTTCTCTTGCACACTAGAGTAGCCCAGATGGCTCCTCATAGGATCTTTCCGGAACATATCTTGAGTCCCAATTACTTCTACTAACTGTAGACTCCGTCCTCGAATTCTCTGTAGTATTCTGAGAATGAACTAGAATAGTTTTAAGACTAGGCTGACCCCGATAGATGGGGAAGTTTTCTCTATGGCATTTCAGTTTTAAATACAGAGGAAACTGAGTCGTTCCCTGGGCAGCCCTTCATTGTTAAAATGTGACAGATATTTTTTTCTTGTATAATAAACGTAGTTCCAGAGTTTAAAGAACACAGACCGCTGAGGACCTTGGTATGGAATAGGTTGAATTTAAAATCTCTCTGACATTGACAAAACTGCAATGATTTTTTTTTTCATAGCAAATAAAATCTGTAACATAGTACCTTTGGGATTTTTGGCAAAGTCCGCCCCATGAGCTGTGTTCTTCCTTAATTTACATTTTAAGTGCTCATCATGGTAGAAGGCAATGAATTTGGAAGACAGAGACTGTAATAACTTCCTCTTCTCTCCAACTGGAGCAAGAGCTTCAAGGTCACATAATATATTACTATTCTTGAACTTTTAAAACATCAGTTTTTCACCTTATATTAGGAAAACTTATATGCAGCGTAGATACAAAGGACGGTAATGGGTCTTTCTTGAGGCATACATATGAAATATACACTGAGGTATAGTCGTAGTAGTTAGGAGAAAAAGAAATAAAATTAGGATTGGTGATGGGTTAGTTTTAATTTTCATGGTAATTTCTAGCTGGTGCTTTCATTGAGAAGAAGTTAAGATATTTTTCTTAACTTTTGGCTGGTATTAATAACCGTGACATCTAGCTATTGCTCTTTCAATTTTTATTTAAGCTAGTATTAAAAATAAAACTAAAAATACAAATAAAAACTCAACTTCTTATTCTGAGGACTTTATTTTCATGAATTTAACATGGCAAACCTATGGCACATTAGATTTAAGAGATCATCTGAATGACGGAAAGTAGAAAAAGAGACCACAGAAGCAAGTCTAGGAAAGCAAAATGAAATCATGAAAATATTGTGTGTTTGAAGTTAAAGGGAGGAAAGGTCAAGGGCAGTGGTGATTTCTCAGTACTTAGTTGGCAGTAGAAGTGTCATTGTGGGTTGACAATGTCAATCCACGTGTTAAGAAAATCCGTTTCTAAGCCCAGTCACGAGTATGTCGTTTGACTTCTAAGCTAGTCTTTCTGGGATAGCACATGGCCGTTGAGCATTAACAGTACTTTTCCTGAATCCGTAGAGGTCTGAGAAGTAGTGTTGGCTCTTGAATAACAAAGGGAGTGCCAACCCCACAGGTAGTCAGAAATTCTTACATAACTTTTATTTCTCCCACAACTTAACTACTGACAGCCTATTGTTAAAAATAACATGAATGTTCTATGTATTATATATTTTGTCCTTTCAAAAAAGTAAGCTAGAGAAAAAGACATTGTTACTTAAAAACCATTAACAAGAACAATATATTGCCTGTTCACTAAATGGAGGTGGGTCATCATCAAGGTCATCATCCTCCCCAAGGAGGAAGGGAGGGGTCGGTTTTGCCGTGTTGGGTGTAGAAGAGGCAGAAGGAGATCCACAGGCCGTTCAGGCCTGTGTTGTTTCAACATCATCTTATATATTTTCAACTTATCAACCACATGAAGAAAGTGTTTGATATCATGCTTCTATGAAAAAATAAACTAAAATTCAGAAATTCAACAGGTGAAATAAATTGTATACCATTCTAGGAACATGGTTGAAGTCACTTTCATTTTGACGTTGTCACACATAAGCCAGGCTGATGAACAGGAGGGAAAAGCTAAGCACAAGATGCTAAGACATATGACATTATCTTGGTCATGTCAGGGCTTGATTTTAACCAGATCTCAGCTTTCAGCAAACTGAGAGATTGATGGTCTGTCGTGTGTACCAACATATAATATATATAATTCAGAATATTGACCACATCTATAATTAAAATAACTGAGATTATTTATTCTTAAAAAAATTAAAAGTAAATGATGTAGTAAGGTATATGGGTAACTGAATAAAATTTATTTTTAATATTATCTATGAAAGATCAAAAGACAGATATGCAGAACTAAATTCCATCATGCAGCGTTTGACTAATGAATCATGAATACATTATAAGCAAAGTTTGAGAACATTTTTGAGAAATTGGAAGTGTGTTATTATATGTTGTATTATTATTTTTTTCTGCCTAAATTTGTTACGCCGGTGCATACAATTTGAAGTCCCTGCCTCTGATAAAATTGCACAACTTAAGGAAATGTCCTTGGTTAAGTCAGCTAAACCTAATTTCATTCTGTTTCGCAGTTGTTAAAAATGCTTTAAAGAATATATCCTATAATATATATAGGCATAGATAACTATAAATATCTAAATGGTTATCCAGCTATATCTGTCTATTTATGTATCTACAGTTATATATGCATTTATATATACATATATATTTATGCATATATGTAACTGTAACCATCTCTATATAACTATGACCATAATTATATGTAACCATCTTCTCAGTGAAGATTATGATGATGAACCAAATGTATAAACAAAAAAATTCCTAAAAATTCTGCTTAAACAAATGTTTCGAAAACATGGTGACTCTGAAGTTCGTCCTTTGGGTAACTTTTAGAAACTCTGTGACTAATAAGTGCAAAGCTGTCATGGTTCACAGAGATGTACCTGCTAGGTAATCAATGCCTTAGACATTAAGGCATTTGTATGTGTGTGTTTCTGTTTTTCCATCTCGTATAGGTTGTAGTAGGTGAGCTGTAGCAGCCTATGAAAATATTATAGCAGGGAGTCAGACAGCCATATAAGGAAGGACAGACTTGCTTTTTATCGTGGGTGCACCTGCAACCTCACTGGTTCTCATTTTCTTTGTATTTAAAAAGAAGGGATTGCGTATATGTTTTTTTTCAGTTTTGTTATCTTGTGTTCTGTGTGGTGCTATGTTGTTCTTAAATATTTTCCTTTAAAATATGTTTTTAATGTATCAGAAAGTTAATGTAACTGCAGCATAGTTTTGTAAAGCATTGATGCCTTTGGAAAATAAATACTTACCACATAATATGCTTTGGTAATGTGAAATTCTTGTAAGTACCATTTGTTTAAAGCAGAGTATATACATTTTTTTTTCTTTTTAATGAATTAAATGGAATTCAGTGCGAATACTTCTACCAGTGCAAGCTCAAATTCTTATGCATTTTACATTTTAGTACCTCTAAAATGGCAATGAATATATTTTATCTATATTTGGCTGCTTCTTTCCGCCTCAAATTAAGCTGGTTTTTGAAAGATATAATTGATTAGACTCTGGGCAGTTTTGTTCATCCAAATAAATGACTGAGGTATCATTGAAATAAAAGTTCCTCCTTGCTTGAAGAAGTGAAAGTAAGTTATTGGTCATAATTCTCTGTATTTAACGCTTAAAATTCTATTCTTATCCCACATGCTAAGAAAAATGTATACTGAACAGGTTGTAGTCTCTCAACATAGAGTATGACGTTAAAAAATGTTGGCTACTTTCAAATATGAAACAAAAGACAATGAATTAGGAACTACAGGCAGAAGATGTTAGAGGCTGGAAAGGGTAGAAGGGGATACAGGGAAAGATTTGTTAAAGGATACGCAATTATAGTTGGAGAAGAGGAATTAGTTGTAGTATTCCATAGCACTACAGGATGACTGTAGATAACCGTAATGTACAGTTTCAAATACCTAGAAGGGGGTTATTCAGTGTTCCCAATGTGAAGAAATGATAGCTGTTTGAAATTATGGACATGCTAATAACCCCCATCTGATCACTTCATAGTGTATGTATTGAAACAGAAATAAGCATGATTATTATGTATCAACTTTAAAACAATCCTTTTATTTAAGAAAGAATAAAGGAACTACCATATTTTCTAGTGTTTCCAGATTGATGTGAAGGCAGAGAAGTCACATAGCTCTTGTGTTCTCATCTCCCGGCATTTCGTTTATCTTGTATCTTCACTTAGCTTGATCTAAAGCAAGTGTACGTGAAAGAGTCTCCGTCCAGTAGTATGCACTACGGATAGTTAGTTTGTATTCCTCTGTAACTACCTCTCATACTGGAACTCTTTGTATGTTTGCATCATCATTGTGGGTATCTTCAGCTAGAATCATATCTCAAAGATGGGTCAACTTTGATTGGAATCAGCCTCAGGTTCAGACACCAGGAGCAACGGTATCAGTTATTGTCACAAGTGGTTTTCTCAAACTTGGACACTTCATTTCTATAAGCGTCTCTCTTTTTTATATCTTCGCTCTTTATAAGCAAAAATATCTCAAAAATATTTTTGGAGCATTAAATAGCATTTGATACCATCCTGGTTTATCTAGTAAGATGTATATGGTATGTTTTTCCTTTCTGGATCTCTCTTATGGCTATCCGATGTGGAAATTAGTGATTACTTTGTGTTTTTAAATGCTGCTGGTGTGTGCAGCTAGTACAATGCAGGGGAACATCTTTGCACTGAAGAGGAGAACCCACTGCTCCGTGGAAGAGAATTCATTTCCCGGAAGGAGAGAAATTGCCCTTCATAAGAGTGCATTTTTTGGAAAATGCTTTTTCTTAAGAGAAATATCAAATTAGAACTCCACCGCAGAGTTCAAAGTGGTAGGCATGAAGTTAACGTGGGTCAGAAGACAAGAACAGCCACTACCGCAGACTTGGCTGATGGGTGTCAGAGAAGTCTCTCTGCTCCTTCCAATTTCACTTACACTAAGAAATGAAAAGCTTGTCTGTCCTTGACCATGGTGGGGGGAGTTTTCCCCAAGGGGGGTTTTTCCATTACAAGCTTTGTTTTGATTTAGGTGTTAAGAAAAGCTCTTTATGATGACTGCAATTTAATCTCTAGACTGATTTCACAGTCAAGTTGAATGAACATTTTTGATTATAGAAAGCTTATTAAGAATTATTTAACACATACCTACTATTTCAAATTAATTAGTTATCAGCATTAATTTATTCATCCTTTTATTTATCCAAAAATATTTTTTGAGATTATACTGTGAGCCAGGTACTGCTTTAATTCACAACAGATGATTAAAAAATTCCCGTTTTTATGGAGTAACTTTTGTGGTTGAGTGCAGAGAACATACAAACTAGCCAACAAGCATCCAGTATAGCCTGCCAAGTAATAACAAGAGTTGTGGCTTCTAGTCAGTCTCTTCCAATGAAGGGTTTCAGGTATTTTTCTCCCCAAATTCTCATTTTCTTCCATCTCTTAGAAGCCTGTAACCTTCTATTTAAACTATGCCTAACTGAGGGCTCAGTATCTGGACGTCCTTTCTCTAACCATATCATGCTATCTGATAATTAGATTAGATGGTTTATAAATGTTAAGGACCCCAAACATGTATCTCTAGCCCATATTTTGTAGCTCATCTGTAGGTTTCTATGTCACAGTTCCCGTTTAAGATTTCTATTTGGACTAATTAAAAGGCATGTAAAAAAATAAATCGTAATTTGCTATCTCCTACCTGTTATTCCCCCTATCTCCTCAAACTTGATCAATTCCTCTTCAGAAAGAAAAATCTGGAATAGGTGCTAGACTATGTAGGTTCATAAACTACTGTTACAGATGGGGTCCAAGTGGAGGAATTGGTTTTGCTTAGGTTACACGGTAAGACACAAGATAGTTTAGAAATTGCTTTTCTCTGTTTCATAGAGTTCTAGTATCCCAGAAAGGAACAACGCACCAGTGATCAGTTAGGCCTCTTTTTGGCAACGGAACAGAGCAAGGAGATGTCTGTGGAAAAGTTAAGACATTTGGCAAGTTGGGGCTTCACCAGTTTAGGGGACTTTCTTCTACCTGTGTAAGGGTGGTAACCTTTCTAAAATCCATAACCACACTGCAAGGTGAAGTCACATCAGGCAGATAGGCACAAATTACAGTAGAAAGCAGCAAAGTCTGTATTTCATTGTCAAAGAAGGTCTCATCACGAATGGGATTAAAGGTACTACCTCTGAAAAGACAGTAATTTTCCAGGATGGAATGAGACGTTTTCCAGAATGGAGTTAGAGGCAGTTGAGGGAACTCCAGGTTAAGCCCTGAGGATACAGACTTCTCTGCAACATTTCATGGTGGAACATTTGGCTTCATCTTCACACTCTTTTCATTAATAAGCATGATAGGACTATTTCCTTTTTCTTCTCAAACACTGAATTTTGTTCTTAAAAGAAAAAGTTTAACAGTTTTTGTTTATCCAAGGGATTAGCAATGAGATTCTGTAAGTCCACACATCAAAATCCTTTCAATTTAAATCTAATGAATGATGTAACCCCTCTCCATCCTACCCCCCATAGGCAGCAGATCATGTTAGGCCACATAGGGTCAAGAAAACTGGCTTAATTCAGACAAAAAAAATATTAATTTGTCAAGAAGAACAATCCCTATCCACCCCTTCTTCCATTTTTAAAATCTGACATGTTAAAATCTAGTTAGGCAAGTGCTTTTTAGATAAATACGCATTTTATTTTCTTAATAAGGAGGCTGTTTTCCGATGATTCCATATAAACGTGGAGGTTACAAGGTAGAGTCACAGGATCATTATCGCACCATCTGCTCCCGCTGGTTTGTTTTGGGCACGTGCTTTGCAGTGTTCTTAGTGAGCTGTCAACAAACTGCCAATTAATCATGAAAACCTAACAAGTTGTCAGAGGTTACCACACTGAGAAAGTGAGATCGGGTATGTGATGGGATCGATCGGTGCTGCTTTGCAAACAGTTTCCAGCACATCTTCTGTGGATGAGCAAACTTTTAAACATGTAATAAGGACATCTTTGGATTCTGTAACTTAAGAGAAAGAAAAAGATGATAATTACTTTCTGAGCACACATCAAGAAGAGCCATATTTTTGTTTAGCTTGCTGTTGGGCAACTATATAATTAGATTCAGTTATTTTTATCGGTAATATTTCAAAGAAGAAAAACTCAGAAGTTAGCTGTTCTCTCACCACACCCCCAAATAAACACAGAAGGTAGTCTTTGTTCTTTGTCCTGTCATCTAGCTGTTAACTCTGCACAGCTGAGTTCAAATGCCTATCTGTAATGGAAATCAGAGTTCTTCCGAGGAAAGAAAAAGTTATCTGACTTTTAATATTAGTTCCAGCCAGGTGCTGTGGCTCATGCCTGTAATCCCAGTACTTGGGAGGCAAAGGTGGGTGGACTGCCTGAGCTGACAAGTTCCAGGCCAGCCTGAGTAAGAGTGAGACCTCTGTGCCTAAAAAAAATAGCCAGGTATTGTGGCGATTGCCTGTAGTCTCTGCTACTTGTGAGGCTGAAGCAAAAGCATCAGTTGAACCCAAGAGTTTGAGGATGATGTGAGCCATGATTCCACAGCACTCTACCCAGAGTGACCAAGTGAGACTCTATCTCAAAAAAAAAAAAAAAAAAAGTTAGTTCTGGTTAGCTTTATCTGTGATACCAAGTAAATCCCTCTGGTTGTATGATAACTTTTTGAGTTATATTAAAAGCATATATTTTTACTTCTTATTACTTTATATCCTTAAGAGATTTTAGACCCAAAATCATAGGACTATCAATACAAAGGATTATTAATTAATCTTAATAACATAAAAGATGTAGATGAAAATGGCACAAGTACGTTGCTTTATACTGCCCTGAAGATTTACACACTGGCTTGTTTTTATTGGCTTTTATTGAAATCTAAGGCAAGATATTTCCAGCTTGCTGTCTTTTGGTGAAGAAAATACGTCACGAGAATGTTGATTGAATTCTTAATTTGTGGAAGTTTACTCATAGAAAATTTATAAGATTTTTGGTGATCTATTTAATTAATTGCTAATCTACTCAATATTTCATAATGGATGAACTATGTATAGGAATGTGGTGTATAGCTCTGTTGTGTGTGCGTATATATATGAATGAAAGTTAACGTGACTAAAGAAGATGTGTGGACACGCACAGACACACATGGAGCCCCGACTCTGCAGGAACTTGTGAGATGGGTCATATATTTTGTTTTTGATCTGAATGGTAGGTGAGAATCAGCTAAAGTTGCTCAGAAATGTGATGACTCAGACTTTTGTGTGGAGGATGCAATTTAGATGCATGGGCATAAATGTGGAAGACTAGAAAGGGTGGGATTAGGACAATTTCATTGGGAAGTGGTGCTTAACCTAGAGAGGTAACAGTACATGGGAAGAATAACTCAAGCTTTAGAGACACATCTAGAATGTAGATCTAACAATTTAGTTAAGGGTTTCATAAGAAGGCTAAGGGAGAGGAGGATGTCAAAGGTGTCCCTTTGTTAGTGGCTTGGAAAATGGACAAAGGAAAATATAGAAAAGCGTGACATTATGTAGGTGTATATATGCCACAAAGAGTTGTTTTTGAAACTTGAAGGTAGAGCTGTTAAATAGGCCAACTATACGCATGTGGTGATTGGATGAGAAGCAGTACATGTAATTAAAACCATCTTAACAAGGTTAAGATAGCCTAGGCTGAGTGAGTGAACTAGGAAGCTGAGTCACTAGCAGTGAAATTTGACCAACAGCAATTTTTAATGGCAAATCAAAGGAGTAGGTCGACCCTACAAAAGGACTGAAAAGGAGTTTCCACAAACTCTGGAGAAAGTAAAGAGAGAAGTTTCATAGATACCAGGTAGAGTGACCATTTCACTGGTGCAGGGGAGCAGGAGGTGGTCAAGAATGGCCAGCAGCAGATGTAAGAACGGCTTTAGGAATGTTTACTGATACCGGGCCAGGGGTTTTATTTTATTAAGAGTTCATAATTTTGGTGACAGGGAAGCTGCTGGTTATTTAACAGGGTTAAAAACTGCTTTGATGGCATAATGAAATCAGAAACAAAAGTGTACAAAGGCAAAAAAAAAAAAATGGCTAGAATGATACCTAATTCTTTCAGAAAACTGAGAAAGTAGAGGAGAGAAATTATCTTAAAGTGTAGACTGTTTCATAATGTCTGTTGATGGAAGAAAATAATTGAGAGTGGAGTTTAAAATGTAGTAAAGAGTGGGACTAATCAATTGGTTAAATTGCTCAAGAACTAAGATATATCGATTGACCTATATAGGACTGTGGTCACAGCAGGGACACGAGTGTGTTGGTGAAAGTGGTAAAGGAGAAGATGGTTGAACTCTTGATATATCTCAAAAGAAACAGCAGCAGACTCAGAACATTTTTAGTTTAAAGCACTTGTAAAGCAATTCTCTAGAAAATGTGCTTTCAATGCTTGGCACCTGTAGCTCAAGTGGCTGAGACGCCAACCACATACACCTGAGCTGGCAGGTTCCAATCCAACCCCGGCCCGCCAAACAACAATGATGGTTGCAACCAAAAAATAGCCAGCTGGGCATTGTGAAGGGCGCCTGTGGTCCCAGCTACTTGGGTGGCTGAGTCGCTGAGTCGGGAGACTCGCTTGAGCCCAGGAGTTGGAGGTTGCTGTGAGCTATGTTTCCGTGGCACCTTACCCGGGGGGACAGCTTGAGGCTCTGTCTCAAAAAAAAAAAAAAAGAAAATGTCCTTTTAAATACTGGGTAAATGTACTAATAACTCAATGTAATTTATATTCATAACTTGTAATCAACATATTTATTAAATAATAAATAGAAGATTATCTTCTATAATAGATTATCTTATTAACTTCTTGTCAACCTTTTTCCAGTGGGTTATAACTATAGGTTTGTTGAGATTTATTTAAGAAAAGTTCAAGATTCACCAATATTTTGGTAATGGTATTCTGTAGAAATACTTAGAAAATTATTCATAGCTTTCTTTTTTTTCTTTTCTGGAACTTAATACGTTTATTAGCCCTTGTATGTTTTCTTATTTCATGGTTCGTAAGGAAGCCTAAACTTGAAAAATTGATATTTGTTATGACCAAAGGGATAATCTGTATGTGGAGATGTTTACTTTTTATGTCAGTTGGCAACTGGCAGCAGATTTTGATTAGATCAATGAGATTTATATGTAATATTGAATATGTCTTGATACATTTCTGCAATATCCAATGCATTTTCTTTGATTATTTTCCATTTTAATTTTGACAGGTGAAAGGCAATAAGGATGCTTAAGTGCTGGCCAACTGTTTTGGTTCTTGGATTCATTTTTCTGGAGTCAGAAGGAAGGCCAACTAAAGAAGTAGGATATGGCCTTAAATCCTATCAGCCCCTAATAAGATTGCGACATAAGGTACAGTCAACGTTCTGAATTTTCTCATAAGTTAAGCTATTAGTTTTTGGGTGAATTATTCATTTAGGAGCACATATTTCACAAAACACCTTTAGTAGTTTACATATTAAAAAAGGAATTTTCATTTTAAAATTCATTTTAAAACATGATCTAGCTATAAATTTGGAAATTACTATTTGGGAAACTACTCAGTAAAGAATAGATATGGAGCATTTAAAATATATTACTAAAGTTTCTATTCAGTAATAGTAATAGATTTATAAAACTAAGTAAATATATTAAGACCTAATCAACAAGGTAGCTTCTGCAATTTCCATATTAATTTAAGATTGAATATTTTAAACTAAAAAGCAAAGAGTATGGTCTGGAATTTACCATAGAGGTAAACAAAAAGACCGTTAAAACTATCTGAGGATGTATTCATTAGCAAAGGATTCATTTTCATAGAAATTGTTAGAAATTTTAATTTCATCAAATTCATAATTTTGGATTGTTGAATATTGGGTAAATACTTTACTGACTGTGTTACATATTTTCAAGTACAAAATGAACTATTAGGTAGGTGTACTATAAATCATACGATTAAATATTTACTAAATATATTTAGTAAATAATATATTACTAAATATTTTCTTAATATATTTGTTAAATATATTAAGCCAGTAAACCTTTATTTTACTAAGGGTTCATGATACTGAGTATTATGATACTATAGTATACTCAAGTCAACTTCTTACCAAATTAAATAAAACTTTACAAAACATTTTTGGTTTGCATAAAAATTAGAAAAAATGACATGTAAATTAGAGGAGAAAACTATATATATATAAAATTTTGCCTTTAGAAAAGACTTTTAAAATAAACAAATACTGATTTTTTTCCCTTGTATTCAATACATGTGTTTACACTGTGTATATTTTTTGCTGAAATTCTTTCATAAATATCAAATACTTTGATAAAATACTAGCTAATGTTTACTGAGATTTTACGTGTCCAATAGTAAGCTAAAATCTTAAGTGTATTAATTTATTTAATCTTTGAAAAAATGTTATGAAAATGTATCTATTTTTATTTTGTAGACAAAAATGTGAGTTTTAGAAAGGTTAAGGGATTTTCTAAATGCACACATTTATTAAATATATTAATTGGCCAGGGATAACATGTAGGATAGGTTTAACAGCTGGCCAAAAAAGAAAGTCACGTGAAAATATACTTTAGTGTCAAAAATCATTGTAAAAGTCACACGTGTAAGTAAGTTTTTAAAGTGTCTGACTTGGGTATATGCAGGTGGAGAATTGGCTTTTTTCTGCCGCCTTTTGACTGTCAATGCTGTCCCTCAGCTCACAGACTAATCATCAGCTTTATCGCCATTCACTGTTTAGAGAGAGTAACTCCTTTCTCAATGCTCTCAGAACACATTACTAATTCAACAATTCGGCTCACACTGTTACATACCCAGTGAATATTTATTTATTCTGTGCAGTTTTCCTACCTAAGTTTTGTGTCCTGAAGTGAGGAATGGTGCCTGGACATTGTTTGATTCCTGGTTCTAAGAGCCTAAGAGACACTGTTCAGTTGCATCAATGATGAAAATAATGACAGGGAGAATATATGATTATGCCCTTCTGACTGTTCTCTTGCTAAATATAATACCACAGGTTATGCTAGAGTATGTACATTTATAAACAAATTATTTCAAAATACATTTGGATACTAAAGAAAAATACTTATTACTGTGAGGTTAATGCAGCTTTAAAGAAAATAAATAATACAATTAATTAAACCTGATTGAAAAGTACAAGTTCTCACTACATGACTTCCCAATCTTTTCCATTTCTGTGTGTCTTTACCTCTAACTAGTTAAAAAATAATACATATTTGCTGGTATTTAAAATCATATAGGCACAGAATCGCCATGGCAATACCTAACTTTCAAATAGCATTGGGCAGAGGTGAGATTAAGCTATAAAAGGTACTTGGTGAATATGTGTATGTAGATGTGTGTGTGTGTGAGAGAGAGAGAGACAGAGAGAGAGAGAGAGAGAGAGAGAGAGAGAGAGAATATTCGACAGGACTGAAGCAAGATGCTATGTTGTGTGAGTCCCTGCATAAACTCCACCAGTTGCTTTCCACTCATAATCCAACCCTCTCCCAGATCTTGGAAACTAGTTTCTCTTCTCCCTTTCTCATCAAAATTTTATGATAACATTCATTTTTGTTTGTATCAGTTACTGTTAGGATCCCAGAAAATTTGGGTCACCCTTTCCCACTGATTCTAGTGAGGCCCTCTGAAACCACAACCAAAAATGGAACAGTCATGAATATTCCGTATTTCTTCCATCAATTTCTTTTCATCCACAAAACTCATCATTGTTTGTTAAGACATATATTTCACTTGTTCATTACTTTGTGGGTTTTTTCCTTTCAGTAGGATGTGAACCTCTTTCTACCCTGCCTCAGCACCTACAATAGTGTTTGGTGTTTGGTAAATGATAAATAATAAAGGAGATGAAAGATTCCATCAGATGAGTAGAATAGGCTGAAAATGAGATGACGCACATATATGCATCTCATAGTACATATACACATGTCTGTTTGCATTTATATAATTACAAATAAGATAAAATTTCCTTTCCTGTTATTCATCAAAATAAAATCAACAGAGTAATACTTCAAATTGTGAAAATAAATTATTTTAACAACATTATGTAAATTAATTTCCCTTTATTTGTTATTTTAATACTACTAATATGTACTTTAAATTACAGAAAATACAAATATTTTTATTATGTATGATGGAAATAAAATGCATGAGGAGATTTTTCCTTTGGATTAAGTTTATTTATGAGGAAAGTATGAAATAAATCATAGACACAGTCGGTAACTCAGGTATAATTAGAAAGTTTTCTCCAGAAAGTTTGAGGTACTTTGATTCTGAACAAATGTTTGTATAAAACTCATTTTTACAAAATATTTTTGTGCCAACTGTACACTTAGTCCATTATTGGGATGAAAGGGTGAAATGTGACACCCATTTCACAGATGACATTCAATTATAATAGACACTAAAATATGCATACGTATTCATATCATTTCCAACTATAGGTACACATAAATGTCATAGAAAATTTTGCGTGTATCCTGAGGCAAAGTGAATAACACATACATTTATCATCCTAATTAAAGAAATCTTAATTATAGTCCACGGATATGCATCTGAGGGAGAGGATCATGCGTTTTACTCAACATGTTTATCCAACAAACATTTCTAGAGCATCATACATAGGAAGTCGTTAGCACTCTAGAATTGGAAAATGAAATTACCAAATCTAAATTTCAAAAGTATTTATTCTTATTAGGATTTTAATTTAAACATCGCATGCTTACATCGTGCTAGAGGTTTTTATATACATTAATTGGTATAATTTACTCACATAATAATCCTGGAAGACAGGGAATATTATTCTTTTTTATTGAAATGACATTATTAAAACTCAAAAAGGTAAACCAGCTTTACCCAAGGACAAAAAAAGACAGCAGACAGAATCGATGAGACCAGGGAGAGGTGGGTAAACACCAAGGTCGAGCAGCCATGGCGGAAACCACACAAACAGACAAACAAAAGATGATGACAGAAAAGCAATATGGCGTGACCTCAAGGAGAAGTAGCTAATGCTTTTCCAGATTTCCAGATTGCTCCTCTTGCCCCTCCTAAACACTACCACGGTACTCCTATATCCATCTCTGAAATGATTATTTTCTCCTAATGGTTTTTATAGCTCTGACTTATGCCAGCCTCCTAATGTAGAGTCAGTAGGAAGTGACACTTAGCCCCCTACCTGTAGGACATGACAAGGAATCTGAGTGCTGAGCACACCATAGTACCCATAACTGTGGCTGGCGATGAGCATTTGTGAGACAGTTCCCTGAAGCACCCCAAATTTTGAACCATCTTTATAATCACTGCCCTCAGAGCACCCATCCAGAGCCAGACTTAACAGTGTCCCCTGTCATTTGCTCCATAGAAAGTGCTGTTAGCTTGATTCTATACCTTAGGTCATGTAATTATATGAATACTCCCATGGAGTATGTGATATGTTTGCTATTTTATAGATGAAGAATTTGGAATTCACAAATATTTAATATTTTTTAAAGTCACATAGCTAGAAAATTAGGGAGTAGGATTGAGAAATACAGTCTAAATAACCTCACATAGGTTACAGAAAGGATATTTTATATAGTAATGCATCCAGGGTGCATGCATTTCCTGCTCTCCACACATTCTGGTCACATGAGGCAAGATAGGGAATACGTCTTCATCCCTTTGTGGTTGGATGACTTGTGTCTAGTTGTGGCCAGTGAGTTAGAAGCAAAGTACTGTGGAATGCATCGGGGCTCAATGTTAAACCACAATCATAGAATCTTCTAGAACTCTCTTTTTCCTCCATCATGGAAAACAGCATCTGTTCAAGGTGGTGGCTGCTTAATTGTCTGAAGTGTCTAAATGTCTATGATGTATAAAAAGCCCTAGAGATTAGAGATTGTGATAGAACAAGAAAGGAGGTAAAAAACTTTGTTCTTCTAAACCATTGAGACCTGGGAGTTGTTTATTATGTTATTATCACCCTAAGGAGCCTGTTAACTATTCTAAGCTTTCTAAGACTAACTTCTGTCTTCTTGTATTAGTTACACTATGTATAGTCAGAAGGTAAATACCTGATTATCTCAATTCCCCAGAGCAGTATTTTTCAGCCTTTTTTATCTCACACTTTAACCTATAGTTAAACATAGGTGGGGCACTTAAATTACATCGATTTTTAAAAGGCGGGTGGGGGGGTAATATACTTACTGTGCTTTGAAATTCTTTCAAAAATAATTTAATTAATGATCTTTAAAATTTTGGCTGGCACAACTAAGATCCTCTCACAGCACACTGGTTGAAAATGACTGCCCTAGCCTATCCTCGCCTCTTAAGACAGAATTAGAACTGAAATCCACATCACCTAACCACTAACTAAAAATTTATTCGTTTTCTATAACTTCTCGCCCCGTTTCACATCTATTATTGGCCTTTTCTTGATAGCATTTTTCCAGTATTTCTGTCTTCACATTGCTTCTTGCTTGGTTGCAATTTCCCACCACAATTTAATCTCCCATTTCTTTATGTACTAAGATCTCAGCCTATTACCATGCACCCTAATTGGTTGCCTATAAATCCTCTTAGGGTCTGTACATGTCTTACACCTCTTTTTCTTATCTGCAGCACTGATCATACTCACATTGTTTGCCAAAGAAGAAAATCAAAGTCCAGCTTGAGGGAAGATCTTATGAGGACAGGAGGAGTGTTCTTTGAGTATACCTATTGGGACCACTTAAAGCCCTTAAGATGCTTTTATCCCTACCTGACCAGAGAATCTATGCCCTGCACCACAGTGAAGAGCTAACCCTGGAAATCTAAGTTGACTTAAGGTTTCTTTACTTCCTAAATCAAAGGTTCATCTGTGAGGATAGTTTCTGTGTTAATGGGGCAAAGAGTAGGAATAATTTAATCATTGCTGAGAGTGTTGGCATTCACTGTATTACAGTATGATAAAAAAAAGTTATTTGTGTTTATTTTTTTTTTTAACTTTGGTATTGAAAGGGTGATAGATGTGGACAGGTGAAGAGTAGCAGGGGAGAACTCCAAGGAAAGAAACAGACATTAAAGAAAACACAGAAATGGTGCTGCTTGGAGGCTGTGAACCTCCAGGCAAACCCAGGAGCATTATTTCCTGACTGAGAAAAAGCAGTGCTCTCCCTACTGAAATATCTGATCGCTTGCAGCAAATTCCAGAGAAAGCCCTTTAAAATGTTAATGTAGTTTTCAGAGGTCAGGAAGCAATTTGGGACACTCTCTGAGAGCAAAAATGTCACCAGTGAGGAGAGTTAAAAGGGTATGGTTTTAAAAAATTAATTAAATGTTAAGGAATATATCAACATAGATACTTATTACATACATGTATCTCTCATAAGTTCTGTATATTCTTGATAAATCTTAGAATTTTTTTTTTCTAATCAAAGAGATTGGGTTCAAAAATAAGAATGTGTTTAATTTTTTCTGACTAATGAAAACCCAGTATTAACAGACCCCATCCTATTGCCATTTTTGTGATTATATAAGAACTATTGAAGAATAATTTAGAAATTGGAGTCCTAGGTTAATAAGATTCAAGAGCACATAATATTTCCTTATTCTTCATAAAAGGGAAGAATGAATCAAATAAATCTCATGACTTGTAACAGAAATGTTTTCTTAGTCATTTAAGAGGCTCTGCCAAAAAAATCAAAACACAAAAATTTCAGTTAAACAAGAAGAATAAGTTTAGGGCCCTAATGTATAGTAAGGAAAACTTGGTGACAACATTTCATTGCCTACTTGAAATTGATAAGGGAATAGATGGTAAGCGTTCTCACCACACAAGCACATAAAAAGGAATAAAATGATATATATGTGAGGTGATGGGTATCCATAAGTGGATATGTTAATTGTTTGTTTTTTCTTTTCGGGTATTGCTTAAAGGAAGGATATGAATGTGGGGGTTGAAAGCAATGGGAATGGGTGGCTGATGGGAGGTCATAGACAGAAGAGAGGTATCTACACAGAGGAATTTTCCGGGTGTTCTCACTGAGAGAATGGAGGGATTGTAGAAGGGGGTTGGAGAGGAGCAGGAGGGCCTGTGGAAGGCAGAAGGGGAAGAGCCCTGTGCCAGGTTAGGAATAGACAATGGAAATTCTGATGGGTCAGGGGAAGCCAGTGTTACACATGCCAGGAAATTCTGAGAGGGTTGGCAAGATGAACACAGGGAAGGGCTGTTGCAGAGGAGGAGAAATGCCTGGATGTAGGGAATCTCTTACCATTTTCCTAATACTTGACAGTAATTATTGGGATCAGTGAGAATGGAGAGGTCAAACATGCCGTGTTCAGGCCAATGCAAGCCACTGTCAAGCTGTACGTAGGCCAAGCAGTATTACAAAAAAAAGTAAGACGTTTTGGTTTGAGGTCAGGATAGGGCTTGAGAGGCTTGAGGTGACTTAGAAGGCAGCTTAGAGGTGAAGAAGCAGGAATCTGTGACTCAGTAGTATCCATATCTTAAACTGAAGGTAAAAAATAAACAAAATTAAAGCAAAGATATATAGAGAACTTTCGAGGGGGGAAGGAGGAATGAAACAACCAAGACTTCACCTGGAGAGGACTTGGCCTCTGTGTGGAGCTATTAGCTGAAAATAAAGGGAACGTTCAAAAAAGAAAAGGAGGGAACAAACTACCTAGATGGCAGCCAGAGAGGACCCGCCTCTGCTTGTGGCTGTCAGCCAAAAATTCATCCAGAGGCCTGAGGGTATTGGATGGGTGAGCCTGGTTCAGGGAACTACTGAAAATGGTCTAGCCCCCAGTAGGGCAATGGACCTACGAGCCGGCTCGTTGAGGCTGCAATGGGGAGGTTACCTGGACTCTCTCTGTATAACTTTGGTCAAAAGAAGGCCTGGCCTCTACATATGACTTAACCAGCTGGAGGGGTCGAGACCCACAGTAGGGTGCCAGATGGTGAGTCTGGGGTCAAAGAGGACCTGGCCTCTGCCTGCAGCCACCAGTTGGGAGGGTAAAAGGTGCCCAGAGACTCTGTACATATGCTTAAAAGCACAGAAATGGAGGGTAGGGAGAGGAGTTAGAGTAGGAACCAGAAGAGGAAAGAAGTTCAGAAAAAGTTTTTAGAGAAGGGCTCACCTCACTATTAAATGGATGAATTTTCGGCAGGGTCAGAGAGCATCTGGTTTCTCTTTGTCTTGTGGGAATAAGGGTCCATTTGCTTTGGCCTATTGGGGTATACTTTCAACCCCTCAACAGGGCTTCTCCCTTTCTGAGTCATGGCACCATATGAAAACTTCTGGACCCAAAGATTATTCTAAGGCATCTAATGAAGGGAAAACGGAATCCCCATTCTGTAAGAATAATGTGGTTTTTATTTCCACCTGGATGCAGGTAGGGGTGAAATCAGGAAAGGAATTCCACCTAGATATGTTAATTGATAGTGATGACTGTTTCATAATGCATAGGGATATTGATACAATCCACCTTAAATATATAAAATTATTTTTTTGTCAACTACCTCAATAAATCTGAAAAAAGATAAAAATATGAAAAGAAACTTTCATTAGAAATACTTTCCACTTGGATCACTGGTAGACAAGATGCTTTCCATCTATGTCCATGCAAGTACATATATGTAAGTTATCATCCTCATGTTAAATACCCCAAACTCTCTGTATTCCAGTGATGTTTCTGTTGACAAGATTTATTATTTTCTGAGTTCCTCTGTCTTCTTTTCATCTTTCAAACACTAGTGGCATAGGAAAAAAAATGTGAGCAAGCTTTATTTCAGGGAGTGACTGAATATTATGAAGAATTATGGAAGGCTTGAGATTTGTATCCTCTTCCCAAGCTACTACGTTATATTGCTTAACAGAGTTTTGTGAAGAGTGACAGAAAACACAAGACTTCTGGGTCAGAGACCAAGGATGGTTTATTGCTCATAGCAAGAGGAATAGCCAGAATATCATCATTTGAGCTACTTCTCTGAGCCCAGTTTCCAGAGGACAATGCAAAATGGCCAGGTTACACTAGCACACAACCCAGAATGTTACACAAAAGGACCTGTCACTTAAAGGACACCAGATCTACTGCATGGGCCATAGCATATCTGTTCTTTGAATCAGAGGGAAACATTGTCTCTATCATACTGAGCAGTAAGTATTCATACCCTGGTGTTTTGAACTTAGATACAATTGCTCTCTTACAAGGCTTTAAACACAGTTCCCTTTGCTATAGAACACATTATCTCTCTGTTTCAAGACTATTTGCTATGCTAACATCCTTGAACAGACAGTCCAGAGCAAACTGCAGTCACTGTCTGCACAAGATGTACACAAACCCTTCAAGAACTGTCTTCCAATATAGATTGAGAGTACCCCCTGTAACATACAGGTCAGAATTGCCACTAAATAAGTTTTCCTAAGGTCAAAACTGAATGCTATATGGGTAAAGCATTTTACCATTTATCTTAAAACCAGGTACATCTTACAGTTTAAGTCTGCCTTTTACCTGGATGACTTTGTCCTTTCCAAGAACTTCGAGAAAATAAAAACTTTTGTCGACCTTTGGATATCTTATTTGCATTTTATTCCTTCAAAGCAAGGTTTATTTGCCAGTCTGGAGAAAATTAGCATTCAGTGGACTGAATTGCTTTGCTTAACTAAAGAAAGTAAATAAAAGGATATATCTGGTTTCTAAAATTTTCATGAGAAGGACCCACCACAAAGAAATTGTCTTTTGATCCTTTGGGGAGGAAATTTTCAGAGCAGTCCTATTATGATAGATCTGTAGGTGGTACGCAGAAAAGATGCCTCTTTGCACCTCTGTGATCCTACATTAAAATATTTTGCTTAAAGCTTTAAAATTACCTATAACTTAAAAAAATAGAGCTATCTTCCTTTGGAAATGTGATGTTTTGAAATGCTGGAAATGTGATGTATTGGCATTCTATTTACATCTATTCAACACGAAGACAACAAAGTAGACAAATAAAGTCAATTTGATGCATTACATGAGAGCCAGCTTGTCTGGGTTCCCCGAGCACGCCACCTATGCACCCGCCTTGGGCACATATGATGTTTTCTATCACTCAAACATGGATTTTTCAAGTGTCCTGAATTATGATGCTTTCTCTTATCCAAATACATATACGTATTTCATTGTCTTGGTAGCTGAAAATTGACATGGCTTTACTCTTTTTTCTATGAATAGTTATTGATTCTTTTACTGATTAAAAAGGGTAAGAATATTAGGATGATGTCACAAGTGAAGCAGATTGTCATAATTTCTCGTTGGTTTATGGCAGGTGTCCTCAAACTATGGCCAATGGGCCACGTGCAGCCCGCCTAGGACATTTATCCGGCCTGCTGGGTGTTTTTGCCACCCCTGCCTGTCTTGCTTGGCAGCGGACTCATCCCGGGGCCTGCAGTCCGGCCCTCCAACGGTCTGAGGGACACTGAACTGGCCCCCTGTTTAAAAAGTTTGAGGACCCCACTTTAGGGTATACTTCCAAAGTGTTCCTGCCATTGGATGTTGTTTACTTTCATGGATTTTATAGAAAAGATAGTGTCAAAGTTTATTGGTCCACTGAAGAAAAACTATTCACACATCCAAATCTACATTGATTAAGTACTTTGCACTACCACTCATGTGACAGGTAAAATATTGCTGTGGCTTTTTTAATAAAGGCTTTAATGTGGCTACTCTAAACATGTATGTGTAAGAAAAAAGGGCTAGGAGCTAAGAAAAGGTGGATGACAGCAGGATACATCTGTACAATCATTGATATTGATATATGGGGGAGCCTACCTTTTCAGTCAAACTTCAATGTGTAAATCATAAGTGTATTGCACCTGTTTTATCATTAAAACTTTTATTGTGACTTCAGTTAGAAAAGTTCTATATTCGAAATGGCAGGAAATATCCTGATTTGTGAGCTCTCATTCAGTATGTTTATGAAATAAGAACCCTTGATGTATCAATAACAATTGAAAAGGATATTATGTTTAACTAACATTACTTATTGTTTTCTGTCTTGTAGTAGTATCCTTGTGAGCTGACACGTAGTGCTTTTAGAGCTATATAATAGTAGAAAATATTCAATCCACTTTCAAAAATATAAGACAGCTGGGAAAACTGAAGGCCTGAGGCAACTTTTTTTATTGAAAGTGACATAACCAGGTACTATTCAGCTGTGATTAGAACACAGATTTTCTTTTTCTTTTACAAAATTTCATATACTGCTTTTACCAGTAAATAACTGCATACAGTCATTATTTCAGAAAGTTATTAATTGTCTACTACATATGAAGTATCTAACAAAATATTTCATTCACACTGTTATTCAACAAACAGCTTGATTTGCCTTATGACTAGTAAGTTATGAAAACATAACTTAAAATGTTATTTAAATGTGCTACAATGGACTGTCCTGTAAGAAGAGCAAGTGCAAAATACACTTTATAAGAAGTAGTCTACAAATAAATAAATTCAGGAACTAAGTATATTTGCTAGTCTAAGTACAAGAGAAATATGAGTAAGACATTTCACTAGCCACCAGGGCCTTCTGATTTCAAAACGGGTCACTTCTAAGCATAAAAGGTGGCAAGAAATCTTTCATCTTCCTCTGCTGCACTCCTTTTAATAAAAGGATTAATTCTGTAAGATTTAGATTCAGTCTAAACCCCTCAGTCAAGGATCCAGAAGGCCATATGTGTCCCCACGGCTGTAGACTTCTCCCCCTGCACCCAGCTGTCTGAAAGCAAGTGTGCATTTATCGGCTATGTGGGTTAAACTTAGCCGTCCTTCAAAGATGAATGGTCAGTCATTATACAATCGATGGATAGAAACACCCAATGGTAAATATCTAGTTTCAACAAGCTGTCAGAAGTTTGTTCACATTTGCTATTGGATATTCTGGTACTGTGGTTTGTTTTCTCTTGAGTTACGTGCTTTTTTTCTCTTCTCAATACTTTTTTTTTTTTTTTTTTAACAGAGTTTGTTTCTTAGAGTTTTAGGTTCACAACTAAATTGAGAAGAACTACAAAGCATTCCCATACACCCCTGCCTCACATACGCATAGCCTCTGCGCTATCCACATCTGCATCAGAGTGGTAAATTGATTGCAACCAGTGGCCTACAGTGACACGTAACCACCCAGAGTTTATGCTTTGCCATAGTATTAGCCAGTTAGTTAGACTCAAGGGCGGGTGGTGGATGTGGTTAGGCTGGTTTGGACTGGCATGAGTCAGGCTGGCATGAGCTGCCGTGGAAATGGGGATAATCGAGGTCTTGAAGGTCTTGTAGGTGGGTTATTTGGGGGAGCAGATTCCTGTCCCTGGGATTTCCTGACATGAACAGACAGATACTAGTTGTCATGGGTGTGTTATGGGAACAGAGTTGATCCAGACCCTGGGAAATTTTCAAAAAGGAGCTGATGCCCCTCAAAGTTGTGTATAAAATCCAGCACCCTGGTCTTCATAATGCCAATGGTTGCTAGGATGAGGACCCTCTTGGTATCCAGGTTGTTAAAATAAATATTTTCTTTCTTTCTAAAGCTTTACTTCATGTGTTCTCTTCAATTATGTCAGCAGCTATCTCCAGCCGTCCTCGTGCTGTTCTGCCAACAGGGGCCCCCCGGGGAGTTGTGCCTCCTGTGGGTTCTGACCCGTGTGTGATAACAGGCCATACAAATCTGGGCCCTGCCTGTTCATTTCTCCTTCCCCCAAACATCACAGAGTTGGAAACATGTAGTATGCGCCCTCTTTGATTGTTTTCTTTCACTTAGTAATGTGCATTGAAGGTTCCTCCGTGTACTTTTGTGGCTTATTAGCTCATTTCTCTTTAGTTCTGAATAATACTCCATTGTCTGAATGTGCCTCAGTTTATTTATATTTGCATGACTTAAGAACATTTTGCTTGTTACAAATCTTATCAATCATGAATAAAGCTGCTGTAAACATCCCTGTGCAGTTTCTCTGTGGGCACAAGTTTTTAACTCCTTTGAGTAAGACTTCGGAGTGTGATTGCTGGGTTGTCTGGCAAGAATGCCTTTAGTTTTGGAAGGAGCTGCCAAACCGTCCAAGGTGGCCATACAATTTTGCATTCCTACCAGCAGGGAATGACGGTTCCTGTTGCTCCCTTATCCTTAAGAACGTTTGGTGTTCAGTGTTTTGGATTTTGGCCGTCCAAACAGGTGTGCTGTGTGGCGGTTTTAGTTTATAATTCCATATGATGTTCAACATACTTTCATATGGATGTTAGCAACTGTAGACCTTCCTGCGAGATTGGGTCTGTTCATCTCTTCTGTTCATTTTATCATTGGGTTGATAGTTTTCATTGAGTTTCTAAAGTTCACCATGTATTTTACGTAGCAGTCCTTTGTCAGATACGTCTTTTGTAAATATCTTCTCTTAGGCTCTGGCTTTCTTCTTCTCTTGACAGTGTCTTTTGCAAAGCATGGTCGTTTTTGTTTGTTTTTTTAAATCTTATTGAACTCCAGCTTTCAATTATTTCTTTCCTAGGTTGTGCCTTTAGTGTTGTATTTTAAATGGTCTCACCATTCCAAATATTATCTATATTTTTCTCCTGTGTTACCTTTCTGTAGATCATAACTTTATGGTATATGGATTCTTGACATGATAGACACAGCTCTCTTACCACAATTTTCACATTCTAACAACACATTATTTATAATAATGCTGAGAATTTCAAATTTAGTTCTGCTTCAACATTATCTTTATGCTCCAGCGTGTCTGAGAAGTCTCCTACAGAGCTGCCATACGAAGGGAAAATAGGAAATTATGGCCCATTAATAAACGTACCTTTATATACAACACATTCATTATAAAATCTTACAAAGAGATGGCCAGCACACAGATATTTTGTAAGTAGTTTGTAAAATTTTGTAGTGAGTATTTTATGAATAAAGGTACGTTTAGCTACAATTTCTCATTTTCCCTATGTATGGCTTATGTATCCCTAAGTTTGATTATTTTCTCCTTTACTTAAATACCTTGGATTCGTGAGGATATTACAAAGGAGGAGGGTGAAAATTCGGTTAACAGGGACAAAAACAGAGTTAGATAGAAGGATAAGTTGTAATGTTTGAGAGCACAGTGGGATGACTAGGTAGCAATAATTGATTGCAGATTTCACAATATCTAGAAGAAGATATTTAGAATGATTCTGACAGAGAAATAATAAATGTTCAAGGTGTTGAAAATCCCTGTGATGCCTAATTGATTATTATGCATCATATGTACTATCAAAATATCACATGTATCTTCAAAATGTATACCATCATTATGACTCAATAAAAAGTAAAAAAAGAGTTTTCTAGTTTATTTTTCTATTTGGCCTGTGATCCACTTTGAGTAAATTTTGGTGCCTGATTGAAGATCTGTGCATAGATTCATTTCCTTGCGTGTGAATATTCTGCTGTTCCAGAGACTTTTGTGAAAAACGCTCTCGTTGCTCCTCTGTCTCGCCTTTGCAAATCTTTGTCCAAGTTCAGTTGTTTTTATTTATGGGGATCTATTTTTGGATGCTCTATGAGCTTCCATCAATCAATTTGTCTACTCTTTCAGCGGTACCAGACAGTCCTGATTTCTGTAACTTTATAGTAAATCTTGAAGTTGAGTATTGCCTTGTTCTTCTTCCATGTTGAATTGACTTTTCTGGGGCTTTTGCCTCTCTACATAAACTTAGAATCCATGTATTGATATTCAAAAAATTACTTCCTGGAATTTTGATTGAAATCACATTGAATCATTTTGTATTGAATCAGTGCACTCCAATCATTTTTTTATACAATAGACAGCCCAATTCTTAAGTGAGCATTCCCTAACTCTTGACAAATGTAGCTATTTCTGCAAATGCATCAAAATGCAGATGTATCAAGATACAGAATGTCATCATCTTCTGAAAAAGCTTCCTCAGCCCTCTTTCCTGTTATCTCTGCTTCCATTTCCACTGAGGCCACCAATGTTCTTAATTTATTCTTTTAAACATAGTATAGCTTTTCTTTTTTTAATACTGTTTTACAATTTCACATAAATGATATCCTACCACATAAGCAGATTTGAGTAATACTTCTTTAACTAAGAATAATGTTATTTGGGCTGGTCTTTGTTATTTTGGTTATCAGTAGCATACACTCCTTTTTATTGCTGAGTATTTATTATTCCTCTAACTTGATATGCTGTGTATTTTTCTTTCTGTTTTAGGCTCATTTTCCCATTGATAGAAACCTGGCTGGGACTCATATGAGTGCTATAAAAATTCCTAAACAAGTATATTTGTGGCTATACATTTTCATTATTCTTGGGTAATTACTAGAAGTAGATTTGTAGTTCACATTGTGTATATTTTTTAATATAAGACACTACCAAACTACTTTTTCTAAAATAGACGTACAGTTTTACATTGCCCACAGTGCTAGATGAAATTGCTGGTTGCTTCATATTTTTGTCAGTAATTGCTGTTTGCAGTCTTTTTAATTTTAGTCATTCTGTAGATTGTATAGTGGCATCAATGGCGGTTTTAACTTAAATTATCGTGTTGACAAGTGACTTTGAGCAACCTTTCATTTGTATATTGACCTTTATAAGTTTCCTTTTGTGAGATGTCTGTTTAATTTTTTTACTCGTTTGTAAATTGTTTTTTTCTTTCATTGTTCATTTGTTAAAGAATGCTGGGTTTTATCACTACTTCTAAGCATATAGAATCATTATTTTATAGATATGTTTATTTTATATAAATGTAAAACTTTAAATTAGATAAAGCTACTCTTAGCCAGTTTTATATGATTTCATAGAAAACAATGTTCATTCAGATGATAACAGCCCAATGTGGACAGAAGTTTTAAACATTTCATAATAATAATTGAAATCTGTAATACCACAAATCAGACGTGACTAAAATAATGGTATACAATATCAAAATGCACCTAACAATCACATAGGCATTTGTGTATATGTTGTATGTGTGTGTGTGTGTGTATTTATTTCACTGATGTTTCATTGGTTAAAAAAAAAAAAGGAGAAATCCCCATCTTTATTGCAGTCAATTTGCCAGACGCTAAAGATAATCAGTTACACCTAATTTAAGATTTAAAACAGTATTTCCCTAGTATATCATCTCTATAACTCATTTCTCTGAGAATATTAACCATACACAATTCAGAAATGGCAAACATTACATTAAAAAGAAGAAATTGAATCACTAAGTAGGAAAAGAAATAGTAAAGGAACATATAACTGTTTTAATGAGAATGTATCTCTTGCTTCATCACCATATATTTTAGTGTTTCAACATGTTTTAAAAATGAATTATTTCAGTTTGAAGACTAACACCCTACAACAGTCCTACAGCATTCTACATTACGGTCAGTATCATAGGCGTGTGGAAAGTGTGGACACGTTACAATGCCACTCCTTGTTTAAATTCCATTTCATCAATTGAACATTGTTCACTCTTGATAATTTTTGCATTTATTCTACAAATTACTTGGAATTGTAGTTGTATATGAGATATATGTGAATCAAGCTTATATTAAGCTTGCCCAATACTACTCTTTATTTTTTATTTTAATTTTTTTATTTCAAAATGTTAGAGTATACCTGTTTTGTTGACATGCTTTGTTTTTGTAGAGTCAGTGCTGTAAGTGTGCCCTTCACCCAGACAGTGTGCCCTGTCCCCAGTAGGTGTGAATTTCACATGCCCCCCTCCTGCTCCCCTAGCTTCATGTTCATTGAGATTTACATCTATATAAGCACTTGTTGATTGATTACTACCAATTTGGTAATGAGTACTTGTGTTTGTTTATCCATTCTTATGATATTTCATTTAGAAAAATGAATTTCAGTTTCATCCACGTTGCCCCCAAAGATATTAGATCAACATTTTTTTTAATGGCTGAGTAGCATTCCATAGTAAGCAAACACTACATTTTATTAATCCATTCACGTATTGGTGGGCTGTTAGGTTGTTTTCATGTCTTTGCGATTGTGGATTTTGCTACTGTAAGTGTTCAAGTGTAGATGTTCTTTATATAAAATGACCTTTTAACCTTGAGTATATACCTGGCAGTAGGATTGCTGGGTCAGATAGTAGGTCTATTTTCAGTTCTTTGAGGTATCACCATACAATTTGTCATAGAGATAGTACTAGTTTGCAGTCCCACCAACAGTTTTTAAGAGTCCCTTTCTTTTCGCATCTGTTGTTTTGGGACGTTTTAATATGGGTCATTCTCACCGGAGTTAGGGGATATCTTAATGTGGTTTTGATTTGCGTTTCTTTATGATTGGAGACCATGAACATTACTTCATGAGTTGGTTGACCATTAATATAACTTCATTTGAATTTTGCCCATTTTTTCATGGGGTTATTTGGTTGTTTCTTTCTGCTTTGCCTCTGTTCTTTGCTGATTCTGGTTATGGGCACTTTATCAGATGCATAGCATGCAAACCTCTTCTATCATTCTGTGGTCGTTCTATTTGTTCTTTTGATTGTATCCTTGGCTGTGCAGAAACTCTTTTGCTGGGGTCCCACCTCGGGGGCAGGGTCCTTTAAGACGTATGGAACTGGTGGAGATTGATTGACTGAAGAAAAGTAAAGTTAGAAGCAGTGAGAGATAAAGAGACAGGACACATAGAATAGAGTTTTCAAAGGTGGGAACACAGGGGGCCACCACTAGCTTGTGCGGTTTATAGCAGATGGCCCCACACAACTTTTATTGAAGCCTATTTGCTCATTTGCCCAGAAAGTAAGCTGAGGAAGGGAACAAAAACATCAGCAGTTTCTCTGAGTAAGCATGTTATCTCTTATTCTATCTAAAATCATTAACTTTAAGGGTCTAAGCAGTCTTGAGAAATCCGAAACCTGCGCCTTGTGTGGGGGCAGCCTCCTGTCTGTGGTCATACACACAGATTCCTTGCAGGTGAGGGTTAATCTCTTCTAGTTCACTGTGGAGTAAAACACCACCAGTGGCATCAGTCTCTTCTGAAGAATTGGTGGGACAGAGAATATTTTTCTGATCTCCACCCAGAGGCATCTTCCTCTGTGATAAGGGTATATCAACTCTCCTGCCCATATTTCAGGGCTCGAGCTGTTCCCTTGATCTCTTCTGTGGCCAAATACAAATCCCCATAATGGGTATTTGCTTTGTTGACTGGGCAGGAGACGGCCTGGTTAATCTTTCTACTCAGGCCTTACACTCAGCTTCCTCTGTGGCCATTATTTCTTCAGAGTGTTCACAGACACAGCAGGGATGTTTATAAGCATTCTCCGCTACAGGCCAGGCTTCTAGGAAAAGCGGGAAACTGGTCAGATAAGAAATTTAGCAGCTGGGTTAACTAACCTGTTTTTATTCCCATTTGCTCAGCTTATTTCTTTGTTTTTCCCTTTTTCTGGAGGTGTTTTCCTTGCCAAGAATGGGATCTTTGGTCCCCATTCTCCCTGCACTTTTTTATTTGATCAGGTCTTGTTTATTTATTTTTGTTGTTGCTGTGATTGCTTTTGGGATCTTTTTCATGAATTCTTTTCCTAGACTGATATATCTAAGCATTTTTCCAACATTATTTTCTAGCATTCTTATAGTTTCCTGCCTTAGGTTTAAGTCTTTTATTCATAGTAAGTTAATTTTTGTGAGTGATGAGAGGTGTGGATCTTGTTTTGGTCTTTTACATGTGGCTATCCAGTTTTCCCAGAAATATTTATTGAACAGGATTCAATTGTTCAATTTATTGAACAGTGTGCTTTAACTTTTTTTGTCAAAAATCAGATGGGAATATGAGGATGGTTTCATGTCTGGATTCTCTCTCCCGATTCGTGTGTCTATGTCTCTGTTTTTGTGTCAGTACCATGCTATTTTGATTACAATAACCTTGTAATATAGATTGAAGTCCGGTAATATGACACCTTCACTTTGTTTTTATTACATAAGGTTTCATTGATTATTTGGTATCTTTTCTGGTTCCATATGAAGCATAGAACTATTTTTTCTAGATATACAAAAACAGGCATTTGTATTTTAATGGGAATTACATTGAATCTGTAAATCACTTAGGAAGGATAGTTATTTTGAAAATATTGGTTCTGTCAAATCATGAGCATGATATATTTTTCCATGTTTGTCGTCCGCAACTTCTTTCCTCCGTGTTTCATAATCACCCTATAGATACCTTTCACTTCCTTTGTTAAGGATCTTCCTAGGTATTTTATTTTCTTTGTTGCTATTGCCAAAGTTATTGCATCTTTGATTTGGTTCTCAGCTTGACTACTGTTGATGTATATGAAAGCTGCTGATTTATATGTACATTGATTTTGTAATCTAAGTCTTTGCTAAATTTACATATCAATCCCAGGAGTCTCTTAGTTATAACTTTGGGGTTTTCTAAATATAAGATCATATTGTCAGCAAGGAGTGATAGTTTGGTCTCTTCTTTTTGGTGTCTCTTGATTTCTTTCTCTTGCCTGATTGCTCTGGCCAGAACCTCTAGCACTATGTTGAACAAAATTGATACCCGTCTTACTAGAAACAGGTTACTTACTTACTAGATTAACTAGAAAAGTAAGGAGTCTAATAAACTCAATTAAAGTAGAAAAAGGAGAAGTGACAACCCATATCATAGAAAGACAAAACATTATCTCAAAATACTATAAACATCTCTATGTCCATGAAAATGTGGAGGAAATGGACAAATTCATGGAAACACGCAACCTCTCTAGGCTCAACCAGGTAGAAATAGACTCTTGAATGGACCATTGTCAAATGCTGAAATTGAAGCAGCAATAAAAATTCTTCCAGTGGAAAAATGTTTCGAACCAGACAATTTTGCACCCAAATTTTACCAAACCCACAAAGAGGAACTTGTGTCTATACTATAGAGATTATTCCATAACCTTGAGAAGGAGGGAAGAAATCCTCCACAAACTGCTCTGTGAAGCCCATATTCCCTGACATCATAGCCAGGAAAGGTTCTGTTGACATGATTGCTTTCTGCAGTGTGCCCTTGGTCTCAGAGATTGAAAGAATGAACACAAGGACCCTACAAATCAGTGATAAAATAAGATTTATTAGATAGAAAGGAATATAGAAGGAATGAAAGGCCTCTGGTGGAGGTGGGGAGACCCAAGTGGGAAGTCCAAAATAGGTCTTTTGTCTAGGGGGTTATATACTGTTTGTAAATAGGGAATCTTGACAATCACAGTTGGCCAGGACTTGGCAGATGGAAGACACCTCTTCAGTGTTGATTAGGGAATGACCGTATTAACAAATGAATGCAGTCTTTCTACCCTGAGGAAAAGAAGCAGGGAGTTCACTGGTAAAGAAGCCTAGCTTACCTCAAATACTGGGAAAACTACTTTTTTTCCTGTTTTGTTTGTAGTTAGAGAGTACAGTTAAGAGAAAAAAAAAGTCTATTTGTTCAGACTTATAAAATGGGGGTCCTTGTCCAGCATGAAATCGGGGAACCCTGTATCAGTTTCAACCAAAAAAGAAAACTACTGACCTGTATCCTTTATGAATGTAGATGCAAAAATTCTCAATAAAATTTTAGTAAACTGAATTCAGCAGCGTAACAACAACAACAAAAAATACACAACCAAGTATGCTTCATCCCAGAGATGCAAAGATGGTTCAGCATACACAAACCTATAAATGGAATTCCCCCCATAAATAGATGCAAAAACTAAGAACCATATGATCCTTTCAATTGATGCAGAAAAAGTGTTTGTCAAAATTCAACACTCTTTTGTGGTAACAACACTCAAGGAAATTGGTATAGGTGGGATATTCCTCAAAATTATAAAGGCCACGTATGACAAATGTACAGCCAATATCATTTTGAAGGTGCAAAAATTGAATGCATTCTTGATTAAACCTGGAACCAGATGAGGCTGCCCACTTTCGCAAAAATTGTTCATATTTGAGCAATATCATATTGATTAAAAACTTTAAGGCTTTGCTACTTGCCCACAAGGACTATGTTTTTCTTTAAAATGGAGACATACTAATAATCTTTAGAGATACTAAAGGAAAGGGCATGTATGTGTCTATGAGTCATTGCATGAGATTACTCATTTTTAATTCTATTTTAGGTTTAGTTTTAAGATTACTTGGATAAAACCAGGTCACAATCCATGAAAATGTAACCAAATAAAAGGTTGAGAAGCAAATTCCCTTGATTGCCTACTCCTACTTTACCTAAAGCTTTTCTGATTTTATTTATATTATGTTAATAGCAAATATAATATTTATATTTATACATTATGACTGATCAAAATTTTTGAGTGAAGAAACTATTTCTATTGCTTAAGAAAATTTAAAACATTGGAGGGTTAATTTTAAGATTTTAATAACTTAGTGATTTTGTGAATTTTGATTCCAAAATGAAATCATGATTTTAGATCATTTCAAAAATCAAATTTATTTCCAAAGGATGAAGACTTGCCACAAGTAAATAATATTTTTAAAAATTGAGATTGACTCTGAAGATTTTTCTAGGGTAGCAAATTAAATATTTGGAAGGATTGTTGTATTTATTTATAAAACAACTACAAAAGCAAGCATACCTGAATGTTCCAGTTGAAATGTAGCTTATCTGTCTCCATATCTAATCTCTGCATTTTACTTAGGAAAAACTTCGGTACTAATATGCTTCTGTGCAAGTTGCTAAAATAAAATAGTGGTAGATTTAGAAACAAAACTCTGATTTTCTAACACAGGTTGATAGAAATTCCACACTTTAGGGGATATCTTTTTTGATATAGTTGTTTACAATGCTCTATTTTAGTACTTATACACATAAAATATGTGTCCTATCCTAATCAAGCATATTTCTATCAATTCTACTAGAATTTCAGCTCATATACATTTTTTTCCTTAAAACTTTCTGTTTCAAATAACTGTGTGTTTTTCCAAAAAGTTCAATACCTATTAATACTCCCTGTGAAATTTCTTCCATTGTTTAAGTCCACTGTTATAATAAAAAACACCCTCTTTAAGAACACAAATAAAATTGTTTTATGTGCTAGAGTTAAAAACTTTTCACTGTGCCTAATGCCTCTCTCTTTGAAACACTATTCCTCAAGATTTTATGATTTTTCCCTGTGATTGATACAATAAAGTTCCTTATTCACCTCCCACAAGTCTACATTCATTGCCCCAGAGAACATTATTTCTGTGAAATGTTCTGCTGAAAAGGGATTCTAATGGCTAAGTCATTTGGAGAAAACTGCATATTATGCTTCTGTGGAAATCCACAATGCCCAAGAGCATATTAAAGTCAGAGAAACACGCTAAAGTTTGCTTAACCTAGATTTTCCCAACTAAATGGACTATAGAAATTTTTGAACACCTTCTGATATTCTGGAAACACAATTTGGAAAAACCTGCTCGAGTGGCTTTTAGAGCAATGTTGCTGCGTGCACATCAGCAGAATTGGCTCCTTTTGATGTTCGCAATGTTAACCATCTGGCATAATATCATTTTATAGTTACAAATAATGAAGTCTAATAAATCCATTTTATCTCTCTTTATCAACCTATATTGCATTTTTTTTATTTCTACCAACAGAATGTTGATGCTATATTTTTAAGAATGATAATATAAGATTTAAATAATGCTGGTTGAATTTGAAATACTGGTCCTCACAATAATGCTTAGATTATGACACAAAATATCTCCTATAATCCAGAAGGTCCCTCTTGACACTTGGCCTTTCTATTAAATACAATGTTTTGATGGTAACCACTATTCTGAACTTTGTACTACCACCAATTCTGTTTGAGTTTTTCCTTTGAGCTTCCCATAAATAGAATCCTACAGAAATGATTTGTTTGTTTGCTTTTGCTCAACACTATGTCTGTGATATTTATCTATATTGTTGAATGTAGCAAAGGCATATTATATTCACAACTCTGTCATGTTTTATTATCCACATAACAACTTACTGATGATAACTCTGCTACTGATGAAAATCTGGATTGCTTCTGGTTTGGGGCTCTTAGACATCCTTGCATCTGCTTTTTCTGGGGCATATACATTCATGTCTCCAGAGTATAATTTTCGATTATAAAGCTAACATACATTTAGCGATAACAAAAAATTCCAAAGAGTTTTCCAAAGTGTTTGTGCCATCATATTTGTTTTTATAAAATATTTCCAATTGGCTTCTAATAATTATCTTAATTTTAACTCTTTCTTTTGTTTATCAAGAAAAAAATGAGATATGGGCAGGCAGTATATTGTTGCCTCTATTGCCAAATATTGAACAAGACCATTACAGGATGACTGACTGACTTTATTATCATCCAAGTAAAGTTGAAGATTAGTTGAGATTCTAACATTTCATATTAAGTCCCTTTTTAAAAGTTGAATGCAATGTGAATTACTAGGCAATATCAAATTTAGAATGAGTCATTCTTCAATTGTGAATTGACCTGAAATGATAAACAAAACACAAAAATTTGTAGTTTAAATTTTTCCTAAGTATATTCTTCTCCTTTGATAATGTTAGAAACCTTAGTGATTGTCAGTTGGAACCTTTATGCTTTTGAACATAATATAAACATTAAATTTCCTAATCTCTACTTAATTATCTCATATAAAAATCATCTCTCAGGTATAGCATTTAATATTTATACTTTATAAAAAAAGAATGTGAATCACATTTCCTCTCTCCTTAATCCCTAACAGGATCGGCTTCAATATTGTGTTTTTGTGATATCTTCTGATGATTAATAAGATAATATTTTACTACAGTGTTAGGCCCTGCAAAATATAAAACTTTATCTCAGAGAAGTTTGGGGATTTCCCAACAGGCTAAGACCTATTACCTAGTAATCCTTAAATTAGCCAAAATTTTCCAGAAGTGAAAAATTACTTAAGGATTGGAGATTAGTGAACCCATCACAAAATAAATAAAGAGAAAACAAGCACCGCCATACTTGGGTGGTTTTCCTTTGTATCAGGTAGAACACCAAAGTCTTAATGTTGGAGCCAGCTTTTCCACCTGCAATTCTAGTTCTTTACCAGGTGGAGCAACACTTGATTTTCATTGCCTTTCACTTGTAATCTTGTTACTATTAGCTATGGAGACCTGCTGAACCCAGCAGCTCACTGAAGTCACCCACGTTGAGAAGCTATAAATCCCTACTCCACTGGAAGGGACTCAGTGGTATATGGACTCAGCTGTATTTTGAATTATATGCCAGTTGTTAAAACTTCTGAGTTTGTACATGAAGCTAAATGTAGCTTATTTCTTTTTCTCTTTTTACTTAGTTCCATTGTGGTGTTATTGTTTCTCTGAGGAATTTAAATCAAGAGAGATGATTTCTGGCAGCAAAATGATCATCTGCTGGGAATTTCATTTTACCAGTTTTAACTGATAACCAGTACAAATGACTTTCAACAGAGAGATTATATTTACTATCCTCATGGTTAAACCTATGCAAACCTGAAGAAAAATACTTCCTATTTCTATCAAATTTTATTTTCTTTCCAATGATTTACAAATATTTCAAGAAAGGAATTCCAGGTATAAACTGACTCTAATGACCTCTAAAAATGTAGTTATCAATCTGGACTGCACATCAAAATCCCCTGCACCGCGCAGATGCCTAACCCTCACGTGAAAAAATTATATCAAAGTACCTGAAATTAGGCAGCTGGCATGGTTATTCATAAAGGTTCCTGAGTTATTAGAATATACAGTTTGAGTGTGCAACCATTATAGAATGCTACTGGCTAGTATTCTGTATCACAGAGTTGATTATTACCAAATTGTACAAATACTGATCTGTGTTTAAAAAGCAACATTAAGTGTTTTAAACTTGGAAATATCGTGTATTCTGTGTGTAATAAGATTCTAAATATTATCTATATGAATACATCCTGTACTTAACCTTTTAGAAGTATGTGTGTATGTATATGACTATAACTAATGGTTTAAAAATAGTTTCTTATAAAGGAGTAAATGAAAACAATTTTGACAAAACTCAATGATGAGTGTGTATATATATATATACACACACATACATATATACATATGTACACACACTATATTGTACATTAGAACATATGTATGTATGTGTATGTACATATGGATATGTGTGTGTATATATATATATACACACATACACACACTAGAACCTTTGTAAATTGACCAGCCAAGGGATTGCAAAAAACTGGTCAACATACATAACAGAGGTGGTTGGCATTAGGGACTAGGCCTATTGCCCTGATGTGTACATGTGGTGCATCTCCAGTCTATGAAGATTAGGTCAATTTAAAGAGATGGCTATGGGAAAGCTGAGGTGATTAGGCGCTCTTGCCTAAAGGTCCTGTAATCTTAAGTAACCATGATTAAACAATATGACATCACTCTTATGTAATTAGTGTTTGACTCACCGTCACTGTTGTTTTGGCCACTGTGTGAGGCTCCCTGACTTCCCACATGGGCAGACTTCCTGTGCTAGCTCACTGGCCACCATAAACAAAGAGCATATCACGGGACCATTTAGCTCTTTGGTTTTTCTTTGGTTTGTGTAAATCCAGTGTGAATCTCCCAGGCCTAAACCTCTGGTACTACAGTGGTCAATGTAGGCGGGTGGTCAGCTATGAAGGTTCTGGTGTCTGCATGTGTGTGCTTGAGCATGTGTGCGTGTGTGTGTGTGTGTGTAGAATGTTGACGTGTGGTACATGGTCTCTTTGATATTAGCAAAGAGACAATCAAATCTATCACCTGTCAGGACATACATAAAACCTAAGTGAATAAACCCCAAACAAGAGTAAGAAATTCCAGAGGAGATGTTTGGGATCATTCTTTTCATTAGCTAACTGTTTGCTAGGTTAACTTGAGAAAGAGGGTTGGAAACTTTTAATGAAAATTTACAGTGAAAGAAATTCCAAAACGAGTCCAGGACTCATGTTCAGACTAAGGTGAATCTGCTCACAACTGAGAGAAATTATATTGGCTTAAGTCACAACTGACAGCAGTTAAAGAATAGGAAGCAAGAAGTCTGAGATTTAGATATTTAAAATCCTCCGGTACCAATATCCTTTTTCATTGACTATGTTGTGGTGTGGATATTTCAACATACGCAGCAATTAGACAGTCAGGGAGATAGATAATTTATGAAGCCAAGGGCTTGATGCAGGTGCAGAGTACATGGAGGGCAGAGGAGAATCACTTAACCTGGTCTCAGGGGCACTGTAGGTGAAGGAACAAATTAGCTGAAACTTGAAAGAAAAGATGTTGGAGTCACTAAGCAAAAAGGAGTACACGTGTTTCAAGTAGAAGGCAAGACGTACAGCTCCAAAGCCTCAGGAATCATTCAGTATCTGCAAAGATTAAAAGTATTCATCCTGTAGGACGAAGAGACAGATAGCGACAAGGTTTAAGGACATAAAAAGCAGAAAAGCAATAGAGGGCATTTTAAAGCACAGGACAACTTTTAGATCTTATTGTAAGATTGACAAGGAGCCACCGGCAAAGGTTTAAGAAGAAGGAGTGTTAAAAAGTTAGTAATTTTATATACTTGAAATGTTAATAACATATTCTGATTTTTAATGAAACAATTTTGTAAAGAAGTATATTTTTATCATGTTTGAGTTAACAATCTATGGAAAGGCTAGGCATTTTGCACAGTAATCTGGAGCTCAAATTTCATTCTTCTTTTCGTAGGAACTTAATTTGCTTGAAATTAGAGCAAGGGTACCACAAAGCTAGCTCCTTAAGGCAGTGGTCAAGGACGCCTGGTCCACAAACCTGCCCCTGCGGCATCCTTCGGTTTCTCAGTCTGTTTTGTTGTGCTGTAACAGAGGGCCAGAGACTGGATTATTTAAAATGAAAATTATTTTTTTATAGTTCTGGAGGCTGGGAAGTCCAGTATGAGGATGCCAGCATCTGGCAAGATACTACATTATCTCATGGGGGAAGGCAAGAGAGCCAGAGGAAGCCAGAGGAGAGAGGAGGCCAATCCAGTCCTTTTATAAGGAACATTAATCCATTCATAAGAGCAGAGCCCTAAACACCTGTCTTTAGGATCCACCTCCCAGTTCTGCTGCCTGGGGACCTAACTCTCAACATATGTTTCTTTGTGGGGACACATTTAAAACCACAGCACCTGAGAAGGTATAGAGATGCAAATTTCTGAGACCCGCTACCCATCTCTACTAAACCAGCATCCCTCATAATTCTGACTGTTACAAATTTGAGAACTACTGTCTTAAGGGAAGAGCATATGACAAAATGTGTCGGTTTTATTTACTTGAAGATTTTAACATAATAAATAGTTCTTGTTTTATCCCCAAATGAAATCAAAGTTTCTAGTAATATGTATACTTCTTAGTATCAAAGTCATAATTGTTCCTGCTTTTTAAACCTAAGATAGCTGACTCTGAGTGGCTTATATTTATCTATCTTATGTTAACTATGTTAAGTAAGTTAGGTATGTTAAATGTCATCTAACTTACCAGGTGCTAACTTTTTTTTTTTTTTTGTATTATATTGAGTATTCACAAATATGTCTGGAAAATAGTCACTCAGCTTACGGGAAGATCATTTGAGTAACTGGTGGACAGCAGTGTTGCAGTTATATATTGTTTTCCTTATAATAGGCCAATGGCTTTTTTTTGAAAAATATTTAGATGTTTATTGATACAAAGTGTCATTAAAAATATTTATTAATTGTTGAGTATTTCAAAATCCTGAAAATTGAACAATTTGATTATATTTCTGTTTAAAGAATTCCCAATAAAAGGGATGAGTGAGTTCACACAAGTGAAGCTAATGTTCTGTTACGCACCTCAAAACCTTAGATTTTATTTATTTATTTATTTTTATGTTTTGAGACAGAGTCTCAAGCGATCGCCCTGGGTAGAGTGCTGTGGCATCACAACTAACAACCACCTCCAACTCTTGGGCTTAAGCAATTCTCTTGCCTCAGCCTCCCGAGCAGCTGGGACTACAGGTGTCCGCCACAATGCCTGGCTATTTTTTTTGTTGCAGTTGTCATTGCTGTTTAGCTGGCCCGGACTGGGTTTGAATCAGCCAACTTCAGTGTATGTGGCTGGTGCTGTGACCACTGTACTACAGGTGCCAAGCCTCAAAACCCTAGATTTTAAAAAATATGTATTCCTTCACAATGTATCACATTTGATTTATATTGTGATTGGAATCGATCTCTACACTTTGAATTTTCTGAGAATGATACAGAATGTATGTTGATATCTTCATTTGGTTAATTTATTAAAGAAGGGTGGTGAAGAGGAAGCCAGAAGTTAACCTAAAGTGTTATTCAGATCTTGGAAACGCTAAGAGAAACAAACAAACAAAAGCATTATCTTGTGAGAGTTTCCCTAAACTTTTCCATAGAGTTTATGGAAGAAACTTTAATCATTACAGTGGAAAATGTACCATAATTGAAGAACATCAATAGTGACATTAGTGAAAAGCAATGATTCCACTGTTGTTTAAGTGGCTCTAACCTCCACTGACTGCATTTCATAGATTCAGAGATTTCAGGAGTGACTTTGCAAAGTACACACTTTTAATTCCTATGTAACATAAACTACACAATTGCAGGCTTGAACTAAGCACTGATATTTTGTCACCTAAAATGCAGTGCTCTAGTAGGAAGAGCAACTCTGAAAGGCTCAATTTACAGAATGACTTAGTGATGATCTACAAAGCAAAATAATATAATATTTATTTGTGCCTGTAAACAAATGCCCTAGAATTCCAGTAGGTCTCATGATTTCTACAATGTTTAACAGACACAGATTGGGGGATTAATTAATCTTTAACAGAGTGTTGGAGGCTTTATTCGTATGCTTATCTTTTTTTAAAATCAAATATGCTATATTTTATTCATTTCAAAAGTATAAGATATATCCATTCCTATGCATTTCATCTTCTTCCCTTCTCATTTTTTCTATCAGTATAAAAATCAGGATTTTTATCATGCTAAATAAACATCATTAAGGCTCCTGTACTTTTATAGGTTGATATAGAAAACTATAAACCAATTTATAGCTAAACATGTTTTTGCTTAACTTAACTTTCATTAATTGGAGTAATCTCATATAAGCTCCACTCAAAGAAATTAAAATTATGTTTTACTTGGACAGAACTTAAATTATTCTTTTTCATTCTCTTATTCCAGGAAAATAAAATTGGGTTCATTTCCTTTGGGAAGAAATAAGGTAATCATAGTAAGAAAAAGCATAGAAAATCTGCAGAAGAGTTCTAGAAATGCTGAATACGTGTATTTTATTGTATGCATTAGTATTATTTCATCTTTTAGGTAAAAGATTTATTTCATCCTTCATTTATTTCATCTTTTTGCTACTCAAATCTGGTGCATCAATTAATTAAATTGCTATGGATATAAATAAAATAAATTTTTCATCGGCAGATATCATTTTCAGATACTCGCAGGATCCTATGAAATGCTGAAATACTAGTCACACTCTGGGATTTAACCAAACTATCAGATGTATTTTATTTTATCCTCCTTAACTGCTGAACTTCACTAAAACACTAACTTCACCTTTCTAAAGCTAAAGTTATGTTATTTTCCCCTAAATGGAAGTTTGTTCAGTACATAGGAATCAAATTTTGAGCTCTTTGAATAAATATAAAAATCTATAGCTCTCTGATCAATAAACAGTTTGAAAGATACAGGGAAACCAGCAGAAGACAAATAAACCCCCCAGGCAAAGTACATTTGGAGTAAACCGTAAAGACTAACACAAATTCAGCATTAAAAAAGAAATAAAAAAGAGAATTCCATTTTATATAGTGTCGATTTTCAAAAGCCAGAGATATGTCTTAAGTGCTAAAAATAATAGTAGCATACCACATATTTACTATGGCAGAATTGAAGGCTTTATATATATATAATATATTGTTCATGTTGCCATGGCATACTAGGTCAAGACATGATTAAGTAAATAACATACATTATTAACATTGTAGTTTGAAGAAAAAAATAGCAAAAATAAAAAGGAAGGAGAGGAAAAGTGAGAGAGGGCAAAATGGGGGGGGGGTTGTGAGAGAACAGGGAAGGTGAAAAAGAGAGAATACAAAAGTAAAACGGCTATAATAGGTGGGGTGGAAATTATTTAAAGAAAAGACAAATTTGGAGTGAATATTTTTCCTAATCTAAATTACAGATATTTTGAATTTAGCCTGGTTCCTGGAGAAATTAGAAACTTAGAGAATAAACTCTGATAAAAATCGAGTGAAAAGCACAGTAAGTTTATGAAATATTAAGGGAGAGAAGGAAAAGAACGGTAACTATTGTATCCAGCACCCCCAGTAACAATGTCCCGTAGCCAGAAACAGACTTGGCTTCAGAGAAACATGCTTAAGGTTGTCAAAGCTTTTTGACACATGGATGATATATGTAATTCTTTTTATCATGCTCAGGTGTCCCTACTTGAATGCAACTAGGGTAGTTTGGTACTCAAGAGTATCAAATCTAAAGTGTTTTACTAGCTAGGACATTGAATCTTTGGAGATGTAGCGAACCACCATCCACTGACAGAAGTATTCAAAGGCAGGGCCACCATGACAAGGCAGGAAGTCCGGGTGCCTTGAGTAACATTTCCTATTAATAAATCCAGTGCTTTAATGCCTGGCTAATGATTATATGTGGATATACTGGATATATACTGGATGCTGGTTATATATTTATTCATAAGGTTTTATAAAATACTGGATAAAACAACTGTAAGCAACTCAGAATTATTAGATACAAATTAATTTGCAATATGAATATAAATCCAGAAAGTGTTACTCTAAATATTTAACAATAAGTATGGGATGGGCATTGACTAACTGGAAGCTCTATTGTATGTCTACATAAGCTAGCAACATGATATGTCTGTTAATTTTTACCACTAGTGCATCTGTTGATTCTAGCACAGTGCTATGATGTTATTTAATGTAGCTGTATGATATCCTTCACTGGCTTAACTGGCCCACATGACTCAGATTTTGCTCTGCTTTTTTGACACTTTTTCTTCCACTAATACATTGAAATAATGTGGCTAAATTACAGTATGATTTATGGTTACATTGTATTAAAATTATTAATTAACTTATTTTAATCACAAATGTTTGTGGGCACTCATGTTGGCCAATTTTACTCTGAGGTGAATAATATTATAATAATAAATTTAACCTTTCCTATGAAGAAATAGAATGCTCTCAATTAACTTTCTTTTTATAGTTCTCAGTAATGTTTCATAGTTCTCTTAATATTAATGGTGAATATTTTAAGTTGATTTCTAAAAGTGTTATTTGTACATTTTCCTATTATAAATGTCTGTTTTTGATAACATTTGAAATTATACCTTGCATAAAAACATTCCATGTTTTGTAATCAATCTTTGACAACTTTAAGATTTTCCTATTGGAGAATCATTATCAGTTAATAATCTTGTGTTTTCTAGGGAGAAAATCTTGTCCAAAGGATGCGAGTTTTCTAAATTGTTTTCTTTCAATAAAGTTCTGTCATCTTGCACAAGCTATTTGAATGTGAACCTCTGTTTATCTGACACCAAACTTTGCATCCTTAAAGAAATGTACAGCTTTAAGTCTGAAAGTTAAATGATCTCAATATTCATCATCTTTGAATAAACTCATACACACATCATTCATCATTAGAATGCATCGTGTGGTATTGATAGTTCGTTGGTTTTTATGAGTTTATATTTGAAGTTTAAACAAGTTTATGTAGTATAATTAAGGATTGAAAAATTAAATAAACTTGGCACACAAGCAACATTAATAAATAGATTGGGGTCTGGTTCATATTGTAATATACTGGAATAATTAGAGAAAAAGATGTACCCTTAAATATCCTCATCAGTATTAATAAATTTGAAAAGAATAAAGAATGTAATTGTTTACTCTCCAAATGGATAAAGAATATATCAAATAAAATCAGGAATAAAAAATGAATAAAGTAAAATCAGAAAATGACAGTTAACAAATGCATAAATTCAAGAACTATTTTGTTAAATAACCAGTACCATAGACATGTACTATTGTATACTATAATCTTCTTTTCAGCCTAACTAATAAAATATGGGAACAGGAGTAAGAAATACTGGGAGAGATAAAAAGAATCACAAGCAATTTTTATAGCAATTCATCTGCAGCCTTTTGAAAATTTAGACAAAATGGATGATTTCCTGGAGAAATATAAATTTTCAAAATCACCCGAGGGCAAGTGGGAATCTTATTCTCCAAGTATCATAGAAGATATTGGAAAAAAGATTAGAAATCACCAGTGTTACAGGCACCTGGGTCAGATGACTCCACAGCTAGCTGAACATTATTTAGCTTTTAATAACCAGATAATGTCAATGGTATTAAAATAATTCCAGTTTTTAGAGAGAAACCAAAATTTTCATATTGCTTTAAAATACCTCAATTTTTTTAAATGTTAGAAGTAATTTGTATTTTTATAGTTACTAGGCATACAAAATAATTTCGTGGAATATATTGGCCACTTGTTTAAAAAGTTTTATTATTAGGATTAAAAGCTACACATTGGCTACTGAACTCTGTTTAGAAATGTTTGAAGAATATAGTCTTGTAAATTTTTCTGCTTAAGAATATGTATGTGTGTCTGGGTGTGTGTGCGGGGGTGGGGGGCTGTCTAGGGGCAAAGAAAGAGAAAAACAGACAATTTTTTTCCTGAGCTCTTATTTGTCAAATTCTTCTATTAAGTCTGTGGCATTATTCAATAATAAGTGGAATACGTTTTGAACTGCTTCCCTCAGGAGTAAAGGGACTTCTAAGGCCTGACTCCAATGGGGTAAATGTGAACTCTTCCCACCTAGGTGTATTTTGCCTGTGGAAGGGTGCAGAGGAAAGCTTACCTGTGTTTCCTTTTTTATATATTGTTTGAATTACCTGGGTTCTGTTCACTAACAGAACCACTTTGTAAAACGGAATCACTTTGCCAGTTAGCCTTTAACTGACCAAATGCCAAGCTGGAAATAAATGAGAATTAAATCGTTCTGACTGAATTTTTGCCTTTGATCTGCTTCACTAGGGGAGGGCCTCCCAAAGTGGCCCTTGACCTCCCACAGTGGTCCTTTGACCTTCTAGTTTTGCTGTGATCCATTATATTGTGTCAGTTCTGATTTACTCTAATGGAGACTGTTGCTTGGTAAGAGCATTTTGGTGCCACTGACCCAGGAACACTCTGATTTTATATAAACCTCAACATTGCTAGTCCTTGAGACGCTGGCATAAGATGAGGAGTGATTAAATATTCATTATTAAATAATTGGAATGCTTCCTAAAGTGAAATTTATTTAGAGGGCAGAGATAAAAATGTGCCCTAACATGAACTTTCTAGCTTGATCTGTCAAATGGTATATTTCAGTCTTGGAAATTTCAGTTCTTTTTTGGAAAAAAAAATAAATGCCTAGAGCATGATTTGTACAGAATAATATTGTTTAAGGCAGTAAGGCTAATTAAGGCTTAGTTCACAGCAATGTTTTTAAAATTTGGCAATTTAAGTACACTATGGCCCTTTTAGTCAATTTATTTAGGACTTGTTGGTAAAGGAAATTGTGCATTAGAAGCCCCTATACTATATATTTAATCAACTGAACAAAGCTTGTTTGTCAAAGTCAAGTTAACAACTTCACTAAGAAAGAGAACACTTAAATACATTTGAGAGCAAGGGGGGGGGGGGTTGTCCAGATTCAGTTTAATGGTATTGACACTGAAACTGGAAACTAACATTTTAAAGGCAAGAAAATAAAATCATAAACTATATCATACAAGACAATGGTAAAACAATGAGAAATCTATTGATAATAAATAACTTTAAGAAAAATCCCCATCTATTATATACATTTATATAATAAATATTTATTTAGAGTATGTTTATAAGACTTTACACAATGTCTAGAATTAATCTCTCAGATAGAATTTTGCAGAGCAGTTCCTAGTTAAGTACCTAAAACAAAATGAACAACAAATTCTCTTTCTCCTCCCTGCTCTGCTCTAATTTGTCCTTACCCGGTTTTGTGCTCAGAGAGAACATACTTAAAACCCCCTAGCAATCAGCAGATGCCCTGCAGCATGAGATTTAATTATTCATATCAGTGGTAGGACACACATTAAATATATTAAGTCAGGATAAATCTTTCCACAATTTTCCATAGAAAAATAAATGCTATAATAAATGTAAGTAAAATTATTCCCAAAGGTGATTGAAGTACATCCTATCTGAAGAGGCACCTGGAAGCCGTCAAACAGAAAATAATCTCAGTATGACAGTTTCAAGAGATGCTGCTCCGTGAATGATGAACAAGGCAGAATATTTAAAGGGTCATGTGCAGCAGCACAAAATAGTACAACTCTAAAGAGAGTAGTATAATTTTTCTGATTGCCATATGTATTATTTTATTTTGGGGGAAATTATAATACCTTCAGGCATAAACACATTTTTTTTTTCATCAACTATTATCAGTTTTAGCTTGCTGAAATCCTTTACTTACTGTTTTCCTTAGGCCCATGGTGTACTCTTATTTCCTTGAAGAATCTAATGTGATCGTTTCTTCCTCCTCATACTACATACGAGCATTTCCTTGAATCCAGAGTCTATTTTATTATCCTAAAAGCTCTTTCCAATTTGATCCAATTGACTGTTCTGATTTTGTTTTTGTTTTTTTTTCCCTTCTCTTTTATCCATTTCACTTGATTGAACGAATCTTCCTAAATTCTTTTACTATGGAAATGAAAGCGCCTTTAAGTAGCCCTTCTCCTACCCTGAAGAATGTATAATAATTCTTCAAATTAAACTGTATTTGTCACCGTACCCAAATATTTACACATGCAATTTTAAGGGCAAGTAACAAACCCATACTTATATTCATATTTTTACTAAAATTTAAAAACTTTTAACATATAAAACAGTATCAAAAATATATTGTAGAAATCTATGTGTTTATAACCATTTTAAAGAGGCATCAACATTTTCCAGATTAATTTTATACTTTTTTGGCCAGGCATGGTGGTTCATGCCTATAATCCTAGCACCTTGGGAGGCTGAAGTGGATGGACAGCCTGAGCTCAGGATTTGAGACAATCCTGAGCAAGAGTGAGACTTTGTTTCTACTAAAAATAGAAAACTAGCTGGGATTTGTGGCGGGCTCCTGTAGTCCCAGCTACTTGGGAAGCTGAGGCAGGAGGATCACTTGAGCCCAAGAGTTGAGGTTGCTGTGAGCTATGATGCCACAGTGCTCTACACAGGGCAATAGAGTGAGACTCTGTTTCAAACAAAAAGGAAAATATATCCATATATGAAACAGAAAGAATGTTTAGCTAAGACCTTCTCTTCTTTTCTCCCCTCTTGTCAGGAGTCATTTTGCCTATAGTGATATGCCCAGAAGGAGACATGCTGACTTCCATGAGTCATGGATAGTGTCTTGGGAGGATATCGTTCTACTAATATATTTATATAATCTCAACTTGATATGCTCTAACCTAAAAGCTACATAACTTATGTAAAACCATAGGAGAAAAATAGACTAATATAAACAATGTGATTGATATTTGCAGCAGGTATAGAATAGAGAGGAAAGCAGAAAAAACACATGGTTTCAATAGTCTATAATTGTCACCTGATCATGATATCGTAGTTGTTGTTTCGAACATCCTTCTTTCACTAACCATTTCATGCTTTCCACATCCCTACAAAATACCTGTACTGTTAAAGTCTTGTTTGTTATAGTTATTATCGATGTTTTCCTTGGTAGGGTGTACCCAAAATGCTTTCCTGAAATTCCTGAGTATTTAGCGATCTTTCTTCTTTGGCTTTTTTTTAAACACCCTATCAGGATATACCAATACACGTGAAAATATTGAGTTAGTCCAGAGAATCTCTTGAGTTCCAGACAGACGCCTTATGCCTGCAGCTCTGCTCCCTTGATAATCATAATCAGTCTCCCTGTTTACTTTTTGGTTTCAATTGCATGAAAGTGTAAAATTGTCAAGTGGCACTTGAAACATGGAAGGTTCCTTTGCCCTACTGAGATTATTCCTCCCTTGAATATTAAAATAGCATAACTCAAAATGGGAGAAAGAGTGAACAAAATTCCAGACTAGGTTATTTGACATAACAATGAGAAATACTTCTCTCACTTCTACCACTCTGTTCCCTGGCATTCTGGGACATGAATAACATGGTATTTTGGTTATTAATTTATGATAACTGTCTCATCATGCACCACAAACTCACAACCAATGTTGCTTCCTAGCTGCCAACAACACTGAGTACTCAGCAAAATAAACCATTATGCTTATTTGTAAAGCTGGCTGCTTCTAGATAATGGGATTCATGGTAAGACCAGTGAATTTAATAGCCATGCACCTATTAATCAGTTCTCTTATGTGATAATGAGTTATCCAATCAAGAAGAAATATTATATGGTATATTTTAGCACTAAATGAGGCACTCAGTGACTCAAAAACTTCAGAACAGCTTCAGAAATGTTGTGGACAGGAAAGGCAAACTCACATTCAGATTAGTATCTGTTCTAGAATGGAAACACCTACCAACTTCATGATGGAATGTGCCCAGTATAATCAACCAATATAAGTAATTAACTGGCCTTTAAAAGTACTAGTGCTATATCAAGATTTACTGTTGATTTCTTTTGTTAGCATAACTATAGTAGTTGTTGTCAAGAATGCTGGTGATGAACTCACGAATGCCTTCATAAAGATTTTATAGTCTGGTATTTCCAGGACATGATTAAAGAGCAAGAACACATAGCTAAAGATAAGTTTATTCCTACTTTCCTGTCATCCTGAGGGTTTTATTTAATCTTTTGCACTCTATCAAGAAAGTTTAGGACATTCAACAGTATTTAATTTAGGGCACTATTGAGTTTTATTTTGGTCATTATATCTAGAAATCAATGGTTATTTTCTGAAACTGCCCTGCTGAATCCAGAATACTCATTATTATATCTGCATTGATAAATATGGTCTAATCTAAAGTTATTTTCCTTCTTCTTTCGTTCACTACTCTTAAAATTCATCCCTACACTGTTTCTTCATGTTTTTGTTGCTATGAATTACCAAAACTTTCCAAGTATTTTGGTGTGTTAGCTCCTTAGCCAGATCTTGTTTTTTTCCATAGGCCATTCTGACACCGTGGGGTGAGAATGGAGCAAGAAAAGATACTGGTGTGTCATTATACGGGGGCTACAGCAAGTGAAATTATGATAATGTCTTTAAGGAAGATAGAAATATTATAATCAGATGTAGTATTATTATTTGAATGTAATACCCAAAATTGGAAACTTGATGATACATAATGTGGCAGTGTTAGGAGGTGTTTGGGTGCAGGGGTGCAGGGGTGCAGGGGTGGAGGTGCAGGGGTGCAGGGGTGGAGGGGTACCTCTTACACTAAAATTAATGCCTCTATTAAAGAGTAGATTCCTTATAATAGGACCAGTTTGGCCCCTTCTCAGCCTTTCTTGCCATTCTACCATTTAGTGCTACACAAGAGGTCCTTGTAAGGTGCCAGCTCCTCTGTACTGAACTTCCTAGACTCTAGAATGAGCAAATTTCTGTTTTATTACTTACTCAGTCTCAGGCATTCTGTTATAGAAAAATAAACGGGGTAAGATGCATCTAGAGAATCTAATTCTGTGGGCGACTGCGATCATGCCTGCTGTGTCTCAAGGTGTCTAATTGGATACGTTCTAATTATTGGAGACTTACTTCCCAATTGGTACCCAAGTACATGTAGGACACAAGCAGCAGTTACAGATCTAATTTATCTCATAATCTTGCAGCCGACAAGTTCAGATTCTATGACTGATTTCTGGCTACATCAGACCTCTCTCCAAAGAACATGATGTATTGATTTAGGGAAGTCATCAAACCTTTTAGGTCCTCCCATCTGAGCACAGGAAGCTCTTAGCGTACCATGTTCTTTTATTCGTTCCATGGTAGCCAGGGCAGGCAGTGTCCCACCTGCATTTGTATTCTTCTTTCTCCTCACAGTGTTGGGTTCCAGCATCCACTTTATCCACTGAAGGCGAGTCTTCACTGCCACGTTATTCCATGTGATCTGAGGCAATAATCTGTATAAGTATTTGACAATACTTGTGGGTTTTTGTCACAGCTCAAGAACTCAGAGCTGAGAGAGCCCAAATCTTTTGTCATGAGCTTCGAAAAACCTGTCAAGCCTTAACCTAGATAAATATAATTAATATTATCTTTATCATACTGAAACTAAACAAAATTAATCTCTACTTCAGAAATAAATAGATTATCTTCCATGTGTGCTTTACAAACATCCTTGACAAGGCCATTGAAAAAAAGAGATAATTAGTGCCTTGCTCACACAACTGTGCAGAAATACCAGAAACTCATGAGGAATGGTTGCATAGCAAACTGAAACTTTAGCTCTAGTTACAGCTTTGTGGACTGCTCTTGAACATGGCAGTCCTATTGTGGCCTACAACTTTTACTTCTTCAGCCATTTCAGTTATTCTATAAACAACTGATCCTGTATTCAAGTATTTGTGCTTGATTTACCAAGACTAGTTTCTGCTTCCTGCTACACTGTATGTCTTAACTTGGTTCCCTAGAATGAGAAGCTGGGATAGAGATTTAGGTGCAGTTGTCCTTCTGGGGAACACTCTAGGGGAAACAACTTTAGATAAAGAGAAGAGCAAGATTGAGTAAATGAAGAAGCCAAATCGCCATGTGATTGTGACAGAGACCCCAGGCAATCTCACAAGGAGCTCTGGAGCTGGGTTGGCCTTTCTAGATCACTAAATTTGAGCCTCTATGCAGGTGTCTTTTTATTGCCCTGGTGCAAAGGCCAGATATGATCGCAGTGTAATAAAAGCATGGTTTTAAGCTTTCTGCTATGCCTTTAAGGATAAAGTCAGTTTCATATGATCCAGGAGATTGGTGTCCTCTTACCAGTGTTTGTGATATTGTGGCAGACTGTATTGAAAGTGTGCCATAGTATAAATTCTCAGATCCTTCATAGTCCTTGACATCAGGAAGCTATTGTTACTTCATCATGGCTGACTCTCATACCCATGAAATTGAAGATCAGCCACTGGCCCATGACATCTCTCTGCTGTCCTTGCCTCAGATCCTCCTAGAGCTGACATCTGGACCCTGGCATGCTAACTCTGGCCACCTCACTGTCTCTAACACTCACTGTTAACACTTTCATGGCAGCAACAACAGCATCAAGAAGATAGCTTTGACCTCAGCACAAACCTCAAATTTCATTCAGAGTTGTCTAATTCAGAAAATCCAACTCACATCCAAACTCTTACGGAAAAAGGAGTTTTGAAAATATAAAGTTCACGTTCTCAGTCTACCAAACCAATCACATGGATAGACTGAGAAGGCAGTAGGTTGAGAAATGCAATCTCTGAGATACATCCTAGGCTGCAGCTCTCTGGAGAGCTTTCACTTTTGGTTCTACCTGGGCCTCAGCAATACAGCCAGTTTACTTCAAACAACTTCTGTTGGATTTTCCTGTGGCACAGATATGGCATATTTAAAACCATCCTTGTGGACTTCGGGTTACGTTATTTTCTTCCTGCTCTAATGAATGCATGCCTTTATATTTTCCCTAGTTCAGACTTTCACTGAGGGTACAGTCTACTCATGGAGCAGTCGTTACAGATATAAATCAATTTCTGCAATCCCAAGTTTTCCTCTTCAATTTAATGTGAGCAATATGTGTATATCTGAAGCCCTAAATTTGCATACTAGCAGTTTATGGAATGTGGAAAGTTTTAACTTTTGCTACTAGGCTCCCATTTTACTATTTGTTTCTAGTAACTTCTGTTTCTTAAGAGTTCAAATATGCATTTAAACCAAGATTTTTTATTTTTTCTGGAGCTTTTAAGGTGTTTTTGGAGGATTGTGTGTGTCCAACAGATTTCTGAAGCTGGATTCTAAATTATCTCTACTTCAGTCATACTGCTCCTCCACTTAGTACTGTGTTTCTTAATTTTATTGCTAGATTATGTGATGTTGCTCTCCAGTAACAAAAAACACACTGATCAGCTTTGCAACATTTTAACATGAAAATAGGGCAAACCCAAAGAATTCCTTGACATGTTGAGCAATCATACTTGGAAGATGAATTTACTGAAAATGTTCTTCTAAGATAATTTCCCATATAACTCAAGATGAAAATAAGAACCTCTTTTTATTCAAGTATTATTTTTGTTTATCTCTGATACTGATTGTTTAGAATTGAATAAAAGAATAGGAAATCTTATTTTTTGCAATAACACAGGTTAAGCCAGAGGACATTATGTTAAATATAATAAAATAGGGCCAGGCACAGAAAGATAAATACTGCATGATCTCACTTATAAGAGGAATCTGAAAAAGTGTAACTCATAGAAGCAGAGAATGGGGATTACTTGGGGCTGGAGAGGGATGGGTGAGGGTTAGGTGACGGGAGATGGTCAGAGGACACAAAATTTTATTAAACAAAAAGAATAAGTTCAAGAGGTCAGTGGTATATCATGGTGACTATGGTCAATGACACTATATTGTATACTTGAAAATTGCTGAGATAGACTTTAAATATAATTACCTAACCAAACCTCAAAATTATTAAGTACAGATGACTCCCAATTTGTAGTGGTTCAATTTAGAATCTTTAGAATCTATGACAGTGCAATATGCATTCTGTAAAAACTATACTTTGAGTACCCACACAACCATTCTGATTTTTCATATTAGTATACAATTCAATAAATTACATGAGATATCAACACTTTATTATAATGTAGGCACCTGAGCATAGGTACTGCTAAGGTAGGCTGGGTTAAGCTATGACATTCAGCAGAATAAGTGTACAGTATCAAATGCATTTTAATTCATAATATTTTCAACTTATAATGGTTTTATCAGAACATAACCCCATAGTAAGTTGAGTAGCATCTGTATGTGTGGTAATGTATGTGTTAATGAACTTGATGTAAACACTCTACAATGTGCATCACTAAATGTATATTACAAAAATATATTAGTTTGGCTTCATATAAACTGAACTATGATGTTTATCATTTATCCATTGTATGATTTATTATAAGAAACATATTGATAAGAAAAAGATGAATTTCCTAAACAAGTCATATAGAATAAATTATTTTAATCAAAATATCATTATATTGAATTCATACTCATAAACATACACACAATGAAAAGATAAATGACAATTTATTTTAAAAAATGTAGTAATTATATATTCTGTATTAGATAAAGACACCCAGAAAACAGAAATGATAGAATAATAATATACACATAAATATTTGTATATAGAGAAATACAGGAGGATTTATTATTAGGAACTGGCTCATGCAAATATAAAGGTGGACCATTCCTAAGTTTAACAAGTTATGTCAACAAACTGGAGACCCAAGATTGCTGATGCTATAGTTACAGTGGGAGGACTGGTAGGAAGAGCCAGGAAAGGCCAGAAAGAGCCCTTCAAGTTCAATTGAATTGAACTTCAATTCAAGTCCAGAGACAGAAAATAGTTAATATCCCAGTTGGAAGGCTGTTTTATTCCATCATGGTCAGAGAAGATACTTGCTATGATTTTATTTACTTTAAAATTTGCCAAAACTTTTTTGCGACCTAACATATTGACTACGTAATGTTCCATGTACTGATGAGAGGAATGTGCATTCAGCAGCTATTCAATGAAATAATTTGTACAGTGCAGTTTAATTCCAAGGTTTCTTTGTTGATTTCCTGTCTACATGATCTGTCCAATGACAAGGGTGGGGTTTTGAACCCCAGAGCTATCATTAAATGGGGGCCCATCTTTCTTTTAGCTCTAATAATACATTTGCTTTATGTATCTGGATACTCCATGTTCAGTGCACATATGTATATAATTGTTATACGTCCTTGCTGAATTGATCCCTTTATTGTTATAATGCCTTCCTTGTCTCTTTTTATGTTTATGACTTAAAGTCTATTTTATCTGATATAATGTTAGCTACTCCTGTTTGCTTTTCATTATTGTTTTTGTGAAATATCACTTCCAACTCTTCACTTTCAGTTTTAATTCATTAAAGGTGAAATGAGTTTCTTGTTGGCAGAATATAGTTGAATCTTATTTATTTATTTTTATTCCTTAGCCAGTCTATAAGTTTTAATTAGAGGACTTAAGCTATGTACATTCAAAGTTGAATTGACAAATTAGGATTTTTCTCTTGTCATTTTATTAATTGCTTTTCTGATGGTTATATACATATTTTGCTTCTTTGTTTCTCTCTCTGTTTATCTTTGTGGTTTGGTGGTTTTCTGTAGTGATAACATTTGTTCCCTTCTCATTCTAATTTATGTGTCTACCATCCTAGTGAGTTTTATACTTCATAATTTTGCACATTTTCATAATGGTATATATTATTCTTTTGCTTCCAGTGGTAGGACTCACTTAAACATCTGTTTTTTTCTTTAAAGATGTGTCAGGTGGTGATAAATCTTCTCAATTTTTGCTTATCTATGAAAGACTTTATTTCTTCATTTCAAATGGTTAGCTCTGGTGCATATAGTATTCTTGGCAGACAATGGTTTTTTCCATAGCACTTTGAATGTATCATCCTTTTCTTTTCTTAATACATTTTTGAAAATGTGAAAAGGAGACTCAGTAAACAAAGGATAGTCTCTTCAAATATAGTTATGGAAAACTAAATATTCCTGGAAAGTGGACAGATTTGAGATAGAAAGTGATCTACTTTACTTTTTTCCAAAGGACTTAACATCTCCCCATCTCCAAGCCATTGGGCATGTTCATATACTGCGTTAGTCAACATTCTTCAGAACTATATATATATGTGTCTGTGTGTGTGTGTATATATATATATATATATATATGACAGAAATATTGAATTTTTTAAAGAGACTAATTTGTTTAATCGGTTTTATAAAAAAATTTAATGATTTAATTGTATAGGTCAAATTTGAGATAGCTAATTTTTATGTATAAAGTTGCATCATGTTTTTCTTTGAGAAATTAGCATATACATTTAAAATTTTGACTATGAAGTAGGAGTTGAATAAATAGATTTTACCATGATCTTTCATTTCAGTACAAAGAATTTTAGTTGATAAAGCACATTGATCCATGCAGGTTATCAATAAAATATAGGAAGTCATTGAAATGAGGTTTTTGAAATTAAAATACAATCACTGTATTAGGAAAATGAATATGAAAGTTTCTTTTGTACAGGGGAAATTTGTAAAAACTACAGTGTAAGGGGGCTTTGTTATTGAGAACTGTGTATATTTATGGATAAAAATAAGTAGAAAAATGAGTACTTCAAAAATAGTTTAGAATTTCACAGATGAATAAAAGGGAAGGAGAGGAACAGTGAAAAACAACAAATAATAATAATATTAATAATAATGATGATGATTAAAAACAATAGTTAAAAGGTTAGTTAATTCCTGAAGAGTTAATTTAAGGACATGTAAGTGATTAAATAATGTTAAGATGTAAAAATAGTATTGAAGGACTCTATAAGATTATCAGATAGGATATTCAGAACATATCTTGAAGGATAAAGGAGAACAGCACAAAATAATGCACATAATACAACTAAGAATATTATTAATAAAACCTGGGTAGAATTCAGGAAAGATAGTAGTTTTTATGTAAAAATTTGATCTGAAGTCTTTTTGCAATGTTTATGAGAAGAGAATAATGTGACTTTTCTTGTTTATAAAATGATTCAAAATTTGAGAATGTTGCTTAGAGTGGGCAGAAGAGCTTAGTTATTCAACTGTAGTATATTAGCCAAAGTACATATTTTTCACATTCTTTAAATGAATTTTATTTTACCTTTCCCTTTAATTTCAAATGGAAATAGGAGAAAGATAATGAAAATATTTTTCAACAATTATTCATAATAATAAACAATATAAAATTCTTGTTCTTATTTAGAAGATTTTCTATACTGGATGTGAAAAGAGAGGATGGGAAATATCAGGTTTATGAACATTAATTGTTCCAAGAAGAAATGCAAGAGGGAGGGTGGTGCCTGTGGCTCAAAGGAGTAGGGCACCAGCCCCACATGCCAGAGGTGGCCGGTTCGAACCCAGCCCCAGCCAAAAACTGCCAAAAAAAAAAAAAAAAGAAAAAGAGAGAAAGAAATGCAAGAGGGAAAATAAGTATTTTTTGCATCTACTAAGACAGGTAAGGCAGACATTATGGTGGGCAGAAAAGACGGGAAGTTCTTAATCTCTTTTTTGAAAGCTTTAATAGAAATTGAATTAAATAAAAATTATAGAAATATCCTAAATCTCCCACAAATACGTAGCATTAATTTATTTCTGTATATACAAACTGCCTGGCTAGTATGTATTCATACTGAAATGATATTAACTCAACTTCTATTTAAAAATTCATGTCATGAAAAATACTAAATGTAGTACTTTCTTTTGGGGGGGATGTATTTGTTTTATATTGTGTATATTTACATTTTAATGCTAGGTGGCCATAAAGTTCATGTGCAATTGTGCAATTTAAAATTGCGCACAGACTTTAAGACACCCTGTATTTAATGACAATATTACCACCATTGTATTAATGCTAACAGAAATAATGTTTACCATATAAGTTAAAACAGTTTTGACATCACGAAAATAATTCAGCTAAAGTTTTAAAAACTTTTCTTGATTCAGAAGGCTTTTTAAGGAATAAAACTAGAAAAAAAACTTTTGAAATTTTTAGTAATTTATTTGCTTAATATTTTACAATATATTCATTAAGAAGTATATTTTAGTACATACATCATTTTAATTTTTTAAATAAAGGTTAGCTAACAACAGAAAATTAAATATTTAAACTTTCAAATAATTATTACATGCATACTCACTAAATAGAGGAATTATGGGAAATTGATCACTTTTAAATTATAACCTCATTATTTAGTACTACTACATCATATATGTTGCTAGCTCCCATGTGCTTATGCATGAATCATCCCCACACAGGGCTGGCTTTGTGGGCAAGCAACCCATTTGCATGGGACCGTGTGTTTAGAAGGGTTACATGCTTGGGTTTAATGCTCTGCTGTCATCATCTTAAAATTCTTAATTTTTGAACAAAAGATGTTATATTTTCATATAATTTGCTCTAACCCTGCAAATTTTATAACTGGTCCTGTCTCCAAGCTCCCGATAATCTCTTCAGCCCTCAGGAAGACAGTGTCTCCTGTGTTCTGCATCCACTGCTTTCGACTTTCCCCCCAAAGCAGAAATCAGGGTACTAAAGGCTTTTTTTCTGGCTACTCCTAACACCAACTCCAATACTCTGCATGCCTGGGGCATCTTGTCTGCTTCCAAAAAATGGAGGGAATGACTCATTGCACATGTCACCTGTATTCCAAAGAGCAACAAAGTGTTGAGAAATCACTCATCAAAGCAGTATCTTTGGAATGATCATTCCCTTTGTCTCCACTGGGAAGGTTGGGCAGTGGTCTCCTTCACACCTCCTGGGAAGTGGTCTCCTTCACACCTACTCAGTCATCTGTGTTAGGTCAGGCAGGCAGTCAGACCTGAGCAGGGGGGATGGGGATGCCATTAGGCCATTTTAGACTGGCTTTGGACTGGGTTCTTGTGGTAATGGGGATAATGGAGAATTTGCAGGTGGGTTACTTGGGGGAGGGCATGAATTAGTGTCTGTGGGGCCTTCTGATATGGACAGATAGGTACAGATTGTTATGGTAACTTGTTACGGGAACAGAGTTGATTAAGACCCTGGGAGTTTCCAAGAAATAGCTGACACTCCCCAAAGTTAAAATTTATACCTTGCACATTCTTCAGGGCCTTCAGTTGCTAGGACAGGGCTTGATTTGCCGTCCAAACCTTTAAACTAAACTTATTCCTTTCTTGCTAAAACTTTACTTCTTTTGCTCTCTTTAATTATATTGGCAACTACTGTAAGCCATCACTGCACCACCCTAACACAGTCACTGTCTTTTATTAATCTCATAGTCCTCTGCTTTATCCTTTCTTTGTCAGCTTCTTGTGTTTCTTTATTCATCCTTTTTATTTTTATTATTTCTACTTTTCATTTATATAAATGTATGGGATACAAGTGCAATTTTCTTACATGAATAATTTATCCCAGCATCTTCATTCCTTTTATCTCTAAGCAGAACCCATCACTTTATTTCTAGCAAACAAACAAACAAAAACAAATAAGTGAAAACCACCTTAGCATGCAAACTTGTGTGTAGTGAATATTGCTTATCACCCATCTTCAAAAATGCTCTAGACTCAGTTTAGGCAATGAAAAGTTACTTTGTTACAGAGACAAAAAAGGAATTTTACATGACTGATGAGAAAAAAATATAAAATTATAGCAGTTACCTTATAAGTGCAGTATTTAAAAAAGGGAATGTGTCAACTCTCAATAATATTTATGCCTGAAAGTGTTACCTTTTACATGATAATTAATACATTGGTACCAAGCAATCTCTGTCATTCCCATGAACTCATGTTTTACTTCATAAAGATACCCACATATTATCTTAGTTTGCTATGCCTACTGTAAGAGTGTACCACAAACTTAGAACCATAGAAATGTATTGTGACTCAGTTCTGGAAGCTAGCTCTCTGAGATCAGATGTCAGCAAGGGTGGTTCTAGCTGAGCACTATGGAGAAGAATGTATTCTTAGACTCTCTGGCTTTATGTAGCTTGCCAGCTATCTTTAGCATTCCTCGTAGATGATATTCTACCTGTGTCTTCATATCATATTCCCTCCATATGTGTCATGCCCAAATTGTTCATTTTTAGGACATCATTCATATGTATTAGGACCCACACTAATGATCTCATTCTAAGTTGACTTCTCTGCAAAGACCTGCTGTCCATTTAAAGTCACACGCTGAGGGACTGAATTAGCACTCAAACTTTTTCAGGGAAAGAGTAACAGTTCCATGAATAACACAGGTCAACACAAATAAAAAGGAGGGAAGGAGCCTTGAAGTAAAATGTGATAGAAAATATGTTTTAATATGTTATTATGCTGTGGACTTGACCTTCTTTTTACATAAATGACTAATCAAAATAGAGGTTTACAAAACTGATATAAAATACTTTGTTTTTCTAGTATCTCATATATAATTTTGATTTTGAGAAATTGGATATGGCTATTTGGGGACAAGAATATCTCTTCCAGTAATTTCATGATATTAAGACAGTTAACAATAAAGGACCACATCTTATTTTTTGTAAAGTCAAAGTGTAATGTAATATGCTGGAAAAGATTTTTAAGTAAACCCTTTGCAAAAATTATGTCAAAAGTTTTAAATGGAAACGTATCTCATAAATTTCAAAAACACACAATAATAAGTTAAAGACAGGAAAATAATATTAATAGAAACTCAGAGAAATTCAACAATGTAATAGGAGGACAGCTCACTCAAAAAGTTCAAAGTAGCCAATATCAGAGTATAATGCATATATTGATATTGTGCAGAATCAATATCAAAATATAGACACTGAAGTAAATGGGATTGTATATTGTATTGTGCAAAGTAGCCAATATCAGAGTATAATACACATATTGATATTGTGCAAAATCAATATCAAAATATAGACACTGAAGTAAATTGGAATATTAAAAAAAATTTAACAATGCTTTTAGAAGCTTGTACAGACTCGTACATGTAAAACAACTTCATTCTTAGTGGAAACTAAGCGTAAGGCTCAAAAATTACCTTAGGGAAATACAATCACCATTTCCCAATTCAAAGAAGATATTCTGGTCTCTTCACCTTGATTCGAGTGTATATCTAATATGAACCCACTATTATTTCTATAATTTTGCCACTAAAAACCTCAGCTAAAATGTTTAAGAAATTTATGATACAAGTTATGTATAAGGATAAGTAAAAGTTGGCAGTGCCTGTGGCTCAGAGGGGTAGGGCGCCAGCCCCATATCCAGAGGTGGCAGGTTCAAACCCAGCCCTGGCCAAAAACTTCTAAAAATTAATTTCATCTCAAATGAACACAGTCCAGATGATTATAACCTTAATTGTTTTGTGTTTTCTTCTTCCTTATTTTTGATAAAATTTTAAGAGAAATTATAAGAAATGTTTCACATAATGAATTTATTGGAAAGATATTTTTGACACACTATATTGAATCAATTCTCTTTAAGTAGAATTTCAGGAAGTCTGCAGCTTAACAAGTTCCCCAGTGATTTTCATGCACACTCACATTTGCGAAACCCCAACTTTTTCTAGACCTGTGACCTTTATCCAAAAGTTAGACTTCTGTGTGTAAGTTTCTGATCCCTTAACCTTGATCTCCGTAGTACATCTTTACCCACAGAGGCCACTTAAATTCTGAGCATGATACTGCTGTATCTTCCTCACATTTATAACCATAATCGTGTCTCATTTAGCTCAGTTATAGATTATGCTGTTTATAGACTCTTTTTTTTTTTTTTTTTTGAGACAGAGCCTCAAGCTGTCCCCTTGGGTAGAGTGCCGTGGCATTACAGCTCACAGCAACCTCCAACTCCTGGGCTCAAGCGAGTCTCCTGCCTCCGCCTCCCAAGTAGCTGGGACCAC
>CAUYQS010067582.1:0-18274 GCA_963574585.1 Otolemur crassicaudatus
ATCTCTGTTAGCTCAATCCACTATAGTGGAATCTGAAGACATTGGTAAAAATTCTAAAACACTTTTAAAAATTCACTGTAATTGGATACCAATTAAAAATATAAAATATTTCAAATTGTATATAAAACCACCACATTGTACCCCATAATTGCATTAATGTACACAGCTATGATTTCATTTAAAAAAAAATATGTGTGTGTGTGTGTGGAGCTAGACTACTTGGCATCAAATTCTAGTTCTTCTACTAACTGTCAACTTGACTAAATTACTTAATCAAATACAAAATGGGGATAATAGAAGCACCTATATATCAACATTTCTCTGAACCCTACAAGATCTTGATAGTCCTAGAGAACTCAGAATAGTGTCAGGCACACACATTAAGTGCTTAAAAAATAGTTGATATCATCCTCTTTGTCATTATTATTTAAACTCTGCACATAAAACCCATCCTGTATTTTTTTGTGAATCACTTACAGTTAGATATCATACTCCTCTTACATTCTTAAAACCCACAATAATGTTTGGCAAATAATTGGTAATCATATACTATTTGAATAAACTTTGTTTTATAAATCATTTTTAATCTATTAATATATTAATTTTTGAGATGCATCCTAGTAAAATCCAAGATCTTTTATACCTTAGATTACAAATACACACACACACATACATACATACATACTATATACATATATATGTATATATATATGTTATATGTATATATATACATGTATATATATGTATATATATGTTATATGTATATGTATATATATAGAGAGAGAGAGAAAGAGAGATTTTCTTAATCAGTTTCTCAAGACATACTCAAGACTCATACTTGAGACATACAGTTTCTCAAGTCCATCCATCCACCTGACTTTCATCATTTTTATTCCTACACTTTGTTCCTTGTGAGCACAAGCTCACAAAGTCCCATGTTTAATCACATTAAAATAATAATACCTCCTTTAATAGATTACTCAGAGAAGTTCTATAGCCAACCTGAAGATGAATCTAATTTAAAAATTCAATAATAATGTGATTATGGAAACAAAGAACTAGTAGCATTTAAATCAATTAAATAACCAGATCATGCTCTTAATGACAATAACAAGAAAACCAAGAAAAGTCTGTAATTATGAGGTTTGATAAAACATATTAGATTTTAGTGAATATTGTTTTTGAAGAAAAAAGAGAAAAAACTAAGGTTTGATGTATTACAATCAGGTATAGTAGAAATCTAGGAAAAATTTAGTTAAAAAGACAAAAGATATTTTGTATAAGTAAAGAGTACAATGTAAATAAGAAAATAATACATTTTTCAGTACGTGTTACTAATATTTTAATATTTTGATATAACTGTTTTAGTCTAAAATTTATCATCTTAAGTAACAAGACTTTGTTATCTCAATTTCTGTAGGTCAGGAATGCAGGAGCAGCTTGGTTAGGTGGCTTTGACTCAAGACCTCTCATACAGCTGTGGCAAGGTGTTGGATGAGGCTGCAATTCTCTGAAACCTTGACTTGGGCTATAGAATTCATGTCTAAAATGGCTCATTCACATGATTATTCACACACACACACACACACACACACACACACTCAGCCTTTCCTGAGGGCTGGTTGAGTGTTCTCACAACATGGTAGGTGACTTTCATAAAAAGAGTAATCCAAGAGAGTGCACACAGCACAAAATCGTGTTTTATGACCTAGGTAGAATATATAACTCCTGTTGTATTCTACCATTCACACAGAAATCCTCAAAGCAGTAAAAGAGGACTATAGAAAAGCATGAATTCTTGGAAGCAGGAATTACTGGAGTTCAACTTGGAGGCTGCCACAACTTAAAAAAAATTTGCCCAGAATGTGTAAGGCCTATAAAATATCAAATCATAAAATAAGACATACAAAAATTGAATAAACATGAACAAACTAATAATTTAAAAATCAAACAATTTTTAAATATATGCCCAATTTTCACTCCAGTGTAGATGAGGATGAAGAGTGATAGCATCCTTAAATTACTGGTGGGAGTATACTAGATTTCAGCTACAGCAGATTTCAATATTACCTACTAAATAGATAAAGCTGTGAATATTCTAAGATACAGCAATATTTGCACTTATAACTTCTTCCTTTATCCTAGAGAACTTCTTGCATGTGTATACCAGAGAACATGTTCAAAAATGTTCTTAGCTTCATTATCTATAATAGCAAAAAAAAAAAAGAAAATATTAATAATTAAACCATTAAGTGAATTGGCATTTGTTGTCTGAGTGTTGAATCGTGCTTAATTTTAAAATTTTCTTTTCTATGTGTTTGTATTTCCCAAATTTGATGTTATAAATAATGTCATAAAAAAATAAAAATGTAATAGCTAATACATTTAGAGCTTAGAAATAAGGCATGTGAAAGGATAATTAGAAATAATTGATATGAGTACTTTCAGACACCATGTGCAGAAAATTCCTTGACTTTAGCTTTCTGATCACACATAGAAATGTACAAAAAAAAGGACCAAGTTTAAATCCAATTCAGCATTGCTTAGGTGTTAACAGTAACCACATTTAAATGTCAGCTCTGGGTATTAAAAGGGCAAAGTTGAAGTGTACTTTTGTAATGACCCTGGACCTGATGATGGTCTTGGTGCTAAATAATGAACCTTTCCCAGAAGATATAACGTTCCCATACTCCATAGTTCACAGGAGCTACTTTGATCTAGACTTCCTGGAATCTAGACTATATACAGGCATTATTCCAACAATAATTTACAAACGCTTCAATGGCTTGTAAAGTGTAGCACCTGAAGGCATCACACCTGGGTCACTGCCATTATGCAGTGGGTCACTGGGAAACAGAGGTGAGTGGAGGTTTTAGTCATCCTCCATTGCAGCAGCCTATTTCCTATGCTTTCTCCCACACCCTATGCCGGGTACCTCTTTTCTCTTGCCAAAGGCTCTAGGCTGGGGCAGGAAATCTGAGGCCTTCCAGGTCCTTAAGTGCAGCCTTTGACTGAATACAAACTTTACATAACAAATCCCTTTATTAATACATTTTTGTTCCTCTTTAATATTTTTATTTTAATTTTAAAATGAAAGTATTTAAAATGGCAAGGAATAAAATAAGTTTCAGTGAAATAATACTCCAAGACTGACTGACACAATTATGAGTGATCTATGAGGCTAAATTGGCGACTGCAACATTCACGGTTTGTTTCTAAATTCCTCTGCCTGACTGGTGGCTCTACTGCACAAGGCTGGTCTGCCAGAGTTTATGGGAGTTGAATATGCCTGTCTGTTATCAGCTTTTGACAGTGGCGCACACTGTTTCTGTTTGAAGTGGAATTTGTGATTTTGTAATTCTGTTTAACAGCCATCATGTCAAAGCAGACCCAGAGAATGCTGGAAGAAAACAGATTTTTAAATGAAGATTGGTAATTGCAATATTATCTTTTTTTGGCTAAAGATAAGGTAATGTGCTTTTTTTGTGATAGTGCAATATCAACATTAAAAAAATTCAATGCTGATCAGTATTATAATAGCTTAAGTTAGAGAGAGAGGTGCAAAAGGTTATACATACATATGGCTGAAATTAAAAGATGAAAAGAAAAAGTGAAGATAATTCTTTCAAGCAGCAATAAGAACTAGAAATAATACCACTGATGCAGCTTATAAAGTAGCTTATAATGGAAAAACAAGTATAGTATAGCAAGGGGGAGGGAAGAGTACAGAGAGGAGAGAGGGAAGGAGGGAGGGTGATTGGTGGGATCTCCCCTAATGGGCACAATGTGAAGGTGTTCATCACACCCCTTGAGTGAAGGGGTCAACTGGAACAATGTAACCTAAACATTCATACCTTCAAATGAATCTGAATTTTTTATTAAGTAGCTTATATACTCTGGAGGCAAAAGAGGAAGCCATTCACTGATAAGAAATTGTGAAAGAATGCATTATCAAAATTGTAGGATGCCTAAACTCCAACATTTCAAAATACAGTCTTTCATGGAGAACCACAACTGATCAGCAGCATGAATTAAGTTTCAACTTAACAAAACAACTGCATGCAATACTATAAAAGAAAAATGCATGTTTTTTCAATCACTTTGGATGAAGCAACTGATCCGACTGACTCAGTGCAGATTTTATACTTCATTTGGGTCATAGCAGAAGATTTTCTTTGCTACAAAGAGTTATTTTCTTTGGGCACGCTTGTGAACAGAACATAGAAGTTGATACTTTCAACAATTCCCAAGACAAATATTGTGAAAATTTAGTGAGTGTCTGTACAGATGGCGCACCTTCCATGACAGGAAAACATGAAGGGTTTATTGCACTGATTTAAAAAATCGAAGTATTAACAGATCCAGATGCTCTCACTTTTTTTTCATTGTATCCTACATCAGCAAGATCTGCACTAAAGCTATTTGGAGTGACACTTTGCAACATCAATTTCATAACATGCTAAAGCTGAATGAGGTATTCATTGTGGATTTGCTGCATCATTCCAAAATGCATTGGCTGTCCCAGAGATGTATGTGAGCCGAAATTTGATCTCTGTGAGAAGAGACAGTTAAGTTTTATGAAGGACAGAATCAGCAATGTGCATTATTGAAAGATTTCTATAGGAAAGCAGCATTTCTATGTAATATCATGTCAAATCAAAATGACTTGAATATTTCCTTGCAAGTTAAAACTAAGTCTATTGTGGCAAAAACCTAAGCATTTTTTGGGGGGGGAGCTATCTTTTCCTTAAAAGACTTCAAGAAGAAATTACAAACGAACATTTTCCCTCCTTATCAATTGTCATTGATGAGCAGGATGATATGTATAAATCACATGAAGAATACACAGGTTCCCTGACTTTGAGAATCATGACATCACATCCAAATCAGCAGTTCAGCTTCAGCTAGTTGATATTACCAAGGCACCAAAAGCACTACCATGGAATTAAACTCTTAGCAGATGACATTTTAAAGTCATTGTTTAATCCTAAAAAAGATCCAGCTGAAATATGAAAAAATGCAGTAGAATATCCATGCCTTTAGCAGCATGCCTCAAAAATGCTTTCTTGCTTTAACCACTTATTGCTGTGACTCTACATTCTCCTACCTCACCCAAATCAAGATACCCTTAAGGTCACAAATGACTGATACCATTCAGAGGATCAACGGAAACTGTGGACCCCCATCTGCAACCAAATATTCAAATGCCTTCCAACAAAAAACAGACACAGCAAGTCATTGAAAGGTTATTTAACTTTAAAATTAACAAATAGTTTTCATTTTTTGAATTAAATACATTGTAGTTTTTTCAATAACATACGTTTTAAATATATCTAATTGAAGTTTCTTAAATACAGCCTTGTTTGATTATAGCTAGAGGTGGCCTTCCAACATAAAAATGTCCCACATGGCCAGCCTAAGGAGATTCGCCCAGCGCAGATTTCCTGCTCTGACTAGTTCTTGCCTGGTCACACCTGATGCTCTTCACAAGAACTCAGAGACTCAGGGGCTAACATCGGGCCTTGCTTTTAGAACACGTCAGGCACCAGACCTCTCTTGGTCCCTGTAGTCCAAATCCCAGACAGAGAGTGTTTCTCTCCCTTTGGGGTGATGATGAGCCTTCTCAAGTCCTTGATACAGCGAATCTTGGGTTTTCACTTTCCTACAGTTTCTTTAGTGAGGTTATTCTCATTTTGATAAATTCCTCAAATAATTAAACTTATTGGATCAAATAATTCAACGCAGGATCTGGACAAGCAAGCCCACAATTACAGTACACGGGGATGATCGCTTAAAATAGTAGCCAGCACTTCTAGAGCATATGTCCCAGATGCTGTTATGACGGGCTTTGTATGTATTAGTTTAAATAATCTTACAAAAATTCTTCACGTTATAGATGAGAAAATGGAGGCATACAGAAGTCTAACAAAGAAGTCTTTGCTTTTAAATTGTACCCCATTTTTCTATGAGTGCTGTGGACGCTGAAGGAGGAGGTGCACAAACTCATTCCTGGGCTTCCTTCAGACACTGGGATGAAAAAAGCAAAAGCAACAGGTTGTGAAGTACATCTGTCGCTCCATGATCTGGCCCGCGTGCCCTCTTTCTGCAGTGCCTTCCTCCTTTTTCCGACTGCCTGGATCACTCATTCTCAAGACTCAGTTTAAATTCCTCCTGTCTGGCTCCTATCCCAGCTGTCGTAAAGGGAACTTCATTCCACTTAGGGTAAGCTACTTCTTTGCTCCATTACTGTGGTATATGTTCTAATTTAGAGTTATTGATACATATGCCTGTCTCTCTTATTTGATTATATGTAATCTCCATATATATAGTATATACATACGTACATATATATATATATACATATATATAAATCTCTTTATATAAATTTCTGTGTGTGTTATTTATTTGTGACTTTACCTAAGGACCTTCCACAGTTTTAAGAGCTGATATCTAGAAGATGGTGGAGGGAACTGAAGCCTGTGTGAATGTCCTCCTCCAGGCTTACCAGTATTGTTGATCCATGGAAAATTCAATGCATGGGCATTTAGTGAATATTCTAATGAACAGGAGAGAAGCATCGCTCATAGCACCCTAATTCTCCCACTCTTATCACAGGAAACCGATTTGAGGCTCTTGGCTCTCTTACTAAGTTATGTGACATTCACCACCACACAAAATTAAATACTGTAAAGAATCATTATACCACTAGATCAGGTAAAAATGAAAACAGAGTTAATAAGGAAAATACTTTAAGACACCTCTGGGAACAACAAACTTGTAAACTAATCTTGGACCCCACCACGTACAATTAAGCTCCAGCAGAGTACAATTGAACTCATTTAACTGAAAGGATGTTTGTTTAAAAGTAATAATCCTCTATTTTCCAGATTTAAGAGATTAAAAAAAATGCATCACTTTTCTTTTTGGATATTTTGAGAAGGTTTTCTTTTTAGGCCAGAAAAATACTGATCATTTAGGTCATTAACTCAGCTACCCAGAGGGAACAAAGAATTTTTCATTAAACATTAAACTAAGAACAAAATAATTATAAAGATTGAGCTCCATAAGCAGTTGTGAGGAGGGTCTTTTATTTTTTTTGTCTGTGTCTATCCTTACATCCCTCTTTATTACACACATCAGCTCTTCTTCATTTTAGTGCCTTGAGGTAAGAGACATTTGATTTAGGAATATTCTGAAAACAATGTACAAAATAGGTTCTAGCTTTTGCTAAATGTGCTACCCTATCTCTAAGATGATCTCCAGTGATCTCTGCCTGAAAATACTCGTGCCATCGCCATGCTCTTATGTAACCCCTCCCCTCCACATTGAATAGGGCTAACTTGTATGAACAATAGAATACCATGGAAATGGTGCAAGAACACTGGGGATAACATCTTGCCCTTGTCTAGATCACTAGCTCTGGCAGAAGCAGCTGCCATGTCCTGAGGATACTCGATGAGCCCTGTGGAAAAGTCCATGTGGCAAGACACAGAAGTCTCTGCCAACACCCAAGAAGGAACCAGCCCCTCATACCATTTTAGAAGTGGATGTTCCAGATGTTCCAGCCCCAGTAATGTCTTCAGATGCTTGCACATCTGGACGCATCTTAACCAAAACCATTTAGAAACCCAACTCAGAACCACACAGAAAAGCTGCTCTGGAATTCCTGGTCTACAGAAACCATGCTATAATAAATGTTTATTGTGTAATACACTAAACTTTGAGGAAATTTGTTACACAGCAATAGAAAGCTAATAAAATTTCATATTGATGATTAATCTGCTGATGCCTTTCAACCATTATCAAATTGGTTGATATCAATTGGTTTGTTTCTCAACAAACCTTGATGATGGTGCTACTATAGTAAATTAAGGCAAATAGCAGTCACATAGATGTGAAGTAGCTGAGTTGAATTTGAACCCAAGTCAGCCTACTTCCAAAATCCAAGCCCTTAACTGTTACTCTGAATCCTATAATGCTTTATATTTGTTAAAGCACCAAAGTCACTCTGCCAGAACAGATGCTGATCAGTGCAGCAATAGATCTACAAGGATTCCTAGGCCAGGGGATAGGCAGAACATTCAGTATTTCAAAAAATTGCCTTTGCCTTTTACTAGCTTATTAATTTCTGAGAAATACATGAATACGTAACGCAGCCATTACATTCATATGGTCTGTATTATGTGGTGGCTTCCCCAGTAACCTCCTCTCACCATAGTCACTGTGGGGCTGTTATTTGAGGAACTCATAGTTCTATTACTGAACATTTGGCTTAATCGTAGACTGAGCTTGTGAATGGAGATTCAGCTACCAATAGGATGGTTCTTGTTTACCACCATACTTTCTCTTATTAGAACCAAAGCAACACCAACTGGCAATCATCACAAGCTGTCAGTCATCCCAGGTGAGAGAGAGCTGATAATCATTCAGGATGGTGGCACTTTCAAAAAGAATAAATGTTTAGGTTTTTCATTTCTAGTTCACTGCCATCTCTCTGTAGGGTTGTGAAGTCTAAGAAAGGGCAGATCAATAGAGGAGAAAATTGTTATAATAGCACATTCTATGAGATGAAGGTGGATCTAAGATAATAATGACAAAGAGAAAATTTACATATCCCTTTAAGCTTACAAATCTCTTTAGATCTATTTGCTTTCAGAACCTTTATTTATCTATTGTCTATAAGAAAAGATGACAATAATGGTGATTATGACAATGTGAACTATTATCCCTATTTCATAAATGAGAAAGTTGATGCTCAGGAAAATCAAGTAATTCACTAAAAATCATTCAGCCAGTAATAGAACCTGGACCTCAAGTCCCAGGCTTCCGACTTTCATACAACATTCTTTGCAGAACCTGACTGTCCTAGTTCCATTTTGTGCTGCTCTAACACAATACCCAAGACTAGGTCATTTATAAATAACAGGATTATTTCTTACAGTTCTGGAGGTAGAGAAGGCCAACGTCAAGGGGCCAGCATCTGACGAGGGCCTTCTTGCTCCACCATCTTGTGGCAGAAGGTAGAATGGTGGGGTTGGGGGGCAAGAGAGAACAAGATGGAAGAGGGATGAGCTCATGCCTTTACCAGGAGCCCACTGCCATAATGTCCAGCCTACTCCTGTGATAATGGCACTACTCCATTCAGGGAGCCTCGTAGCCTAATCACCTCTTAAAGGTCCCACCCTTTAACACTGTTGCACTGGGAATTAACTTTCTCACATTAAGTTCGGGGAATACAATCAAACCATAGCTTTGAATGATGTATCAATTATCTTTGGAAAGGTCATTGCAGGTGGCATGCTGCCTTGACAATAGTAGGCCCTCAATCTATTTTAGTTCCACTGAAACCGAGATGGAGCTGACATTGCAAGTGAAGGAGGAGAGGGGCAGGTTCTCAGGGAGCCAGCGCTGCTTCTTGCTTTCCTTCCCTTCTTCCTTCTGTGAATATTAAGCAAGCAAACAAAAGAGGAGAAGCAGATGAGCCATCATGGGGCTATGATGATATCCCAAATGGAGACACAAGTTCTAATCTGCTTTATTTCATTCTTCCTCCTTACAAATGGTATGACTGTGAATGGAGAATATTGTTCATTGCTGGATATTTTCTCATAGGCATGAAGGTCATCTTGATACCCCCTTCCTTCCTCCCCTCCCTGCACATTATAATTTGAATAATCAGAGTGAAATCTGGGCTGTAGCAGCTTCAATTTCCCAAGAAATCCTTGCTGGGCCAGTGCTTTCTAACCACTCTGGATTCAGCACAGTTTTTGTAATATACAGCTCACAAAAGCGACTGCTTTCATTCAATTCAGCTATATCCGGGTCTTTTAATTAAAGCCAGATTCCCAGATAATCTCATGGTAGTTATGCAAAGACTAAGTCAGAATTCTATTTTAAGAAGAAAATTGCAATTTGAATAAAGGGGTGAGCCTTCATTTTTCTCTCCTCTTGCCTCCCTCATCCTTTCCCCTGGCTCTCTCTCCCAGAAGTAGCACAGTCATTGTTTAATGCCTCACTGCTAACAATAAAACCACCTCATTCCAGGTGCTTGCTCTGTGTGTCTCTTATCAAAATCTGTTTACCAAGATTAAAGGCCTCGGGAAGAATTAATAAACACTTTACTTGTGTGTTCTCTTTGTAAAAAAATAATACCTGAGCTTAACTGCAGTGGCAGCCTCATTCCTTCAGCATGAGGGGGGTGTGTGTGTGTGTGTGTGTGTGTGTGTGTGTTCCTTTGCAACTATACCAAAATGTGCACCATTTCATTAACAAGGTCACTTGCAGAAAAAGTATTTATCTTTTTTATTCTTTCTCACTCGAGAAGGCAATATTTTAATACGTGCTGTTTCTAAAAGAAGGGAGAAAATCACACTGCCAGAGATCAGTGATTTGCATTACTTTGTGTGGATGGACATGTAAGCTGATAAAATATAATCAAATCATATTTCCGTGAAAATATAAGCCTAGAAGTTGGGCTGAGTCGCTCAGGTTCAGGATTATTTCTTATTGATCAGTGAGCTTGTTTTCTTTCTTTCTTTTCTAATTATTCCTTAGAGTTAGACTTATTCACCTGCTTGCCAAATTGTACTTTTCTTGAATAGATTTAGAGTTTGTAGAACAATACATTTCAAACTATTAATAGCCAAAGGACTCATGGTGAACTCCACAACAGGCAGTTCTGATGTAAATTGTGCTCTCCATGTAAAAATATAGTCTTTAGCTACTAAGTACAATGGATGTGGTTTCTGAGTGTGTGTCTAAAATGATTTAAATGCTTTATAAGACTGAGCTTAAATGTATACACTTAAAATACTTCAAGCATATTCATCAGTTAGGATCACCTGTAAACTTTTATTGCTAACTTGAACTCCATGTTGAAATATGAACTGAATTTTCTATAGGTCATTATAGCTTATCACTGAGATGTAACGTGCTGGAATTCTAGAGCTCATACAAATTGTACAACCCCTATTTTCTCAAAGAAGGCCAACCTATTCTAATATTTGTATATATTTTTAAACAGCCATTGTGGAAGCAGAATATAATACTAAATTTTACAAATGTTACTTTTAACTAGAGAATTGGAAACAGAACTCTACCAAATGTGTTCTGTGTTTACATACTAGCCTACATTCTGCCATGATGGTAATGACATTTGTAATTGCAATCAAACAGTAATATAATTGTAGAATATTCTTACAATTATTACAATCTGACTTAAAATTGTATTTTTTTGAATTTCCACAAAGTGTAAATAAATGAGTGCTTAAAGAGATTCCTACAGAATGAATCAGTCACAAGTAACCAGTCGAAAACAGGACTAGTATCTATGGCAGCATTCTAAAGTGTCTGGCTTTGTGGCTTCAGGACAGAACTATCCTCACTGAAGGGCGGTAAAAGTAAAATTTATAAAGATAAGTTATTCAGGCCTCTGAAACAGTATTTCAAAAGATTAAGGGCCACTCATTTGTAACACTTTATTTGATTGATTATAAATCAATACAATAATTTTTGAAAACTGTCTTTTAAAATTCTTGTGTCGTGTTTTATAATTTAAATTGCATATCATTAAAGCATCTCATGGGATGGTTGTTTGCTTAGTGCCCAAGTGCCTGGGCGGTGGAGTTAGTCAGACCTGGGCTGCACTTGGAGTCCTCTGTGTACAGGGTGGGAACCTTGAAGCATGCTGATTACTTCTTCTAAGCCCCTTTTTTCTTCATTCATGTCTCTGAAGAAAACTCATGGAATTGTTGTAAGGATTAAATGAGGTATGTATACAAAGGCTGTCAGTAAATGAGGGATGTTATACAAAGGTGGTAAGTAGTAAAGTGCTAAGTATTTCGCTGGCCCACAGTAAAATACAAAGCAATGAAAGTTATTATAATGTTAGTGAATCTAGCTACCAATTTATAGGTACCGAAGTCATTACGAAAACTTAAATATGGATATTTTAATTTTATATCATAAATAGCACTAATTCAATTATCTCAGGATCCATCTTAGAACTTTGAAGGCAATGGATGGCTCAAGGCTCATTGGAGTTATTCAAACTATAAAACTAAGACATTTCATTTTTTAGAGCAGCCTCCCTCTCTCTCTCTCTCTCTCTCTCTGTCTCTCTCTCTTTCGTCTTCCTACTAATAGTAGTCCCCAATTTCCTGTCAGTGTGCAGCCATCTTTTTTTCCAAGGAGTTTGAGATTGCTGTGAGCCACAGTATTAATGTGCAGCTATCTTGAAAATTATAGACCATTTTGTTATTTCTCACCTTATCAATATCATATCTTGTATAGAAAGGACTTGTAAAGTGAAGAGTTGGTTATTAGCTTATTTGACTTTAACTTCTTCTGTATTACCAGACACAACCCCTCTACACCCAAAGAAAATGTACATTAATGTATAAGTTTCAAAGTTATCATATTGGAAATCAGTGCCTCAAGGAGCCTGAGAATTTTTCTCATAAGAAAGGTAGAAGTAAGGATGGGAATAATAAACAAGAAAGATAGTACCCAAAGGATTTTTCAGAATGTGTTAGAAGCTAGGAAGAATAGATTTGAGGTGGCCAAGGCAGCTTCCCATTTCAATACCTAGAATACTGTATACATTTATAACTGCTCTGAAGAAGTGACACACTCCTACTGCCTTCCATCACCAAGCTTTAGATCAAAAGAAGGCAACAGAGGGCAGCACTTGTGGTTCAGTGGGTGGGGCACCAGCCCCATGTGCCAAGGGTGGTGGTATAGAACCAGGCCCCAGCCAAAAAAATGGCCAGGCATTGTGGCAAGGGCCTGTGGTCCCAGCTACTTGAGAGGCTAAGGCAAGAGAATCACCTAAGCCCAGGAGTTGGAGGTTGCTATGAGCTGTTACACTATAGCACTCTACTAAGAGTAATAGAGTGAGACTCTGTCTCTACAAAAAAGAAAAAGAAAGAAAAAGTGGCAATAGCTAACAACAGCAAAAGATCCTCTGTTTCGTAACTGAGTAACATAGAGGTATGAATTGTTTTTTCCAAGATCCCAGATATTATTTTCTCCAATATTTGCTTAAAATATGTGAGAGAAACCCTGAAGGATTAAGTGTCTACACGATCGAGGAAAAAGGGAGAATCTTCCATTTATTGAGTGCCTGCTATGCACTAATGAGAATAACTAATATTTATTGCATATTTACTATGGTAAGTCAATGTATTTATTTCACATGTGTAAACCTCATTTTATGGATGAGGAAAAGACTTCAGGTGGGTGAAATATCTTGACCAGGGTATAACTGAGATTCGGACCTATGTGCTTAAAGACACTTGATCCTCTCAACAGCGGTAGAATACACAGGTCTTACCCCATCATACCAGTGAAGAAACTGAAACCTAGAAAGGCTGGATAATAATTTGCTTTAAGTCACATACCTAGCAAGTCAGAGCCACGGTAGAATTCTAGGTCTTTGTCACTCCAAAATGCACTTCCAAGAATGCCACAGTTCCTTTCTCCCTTTGATGGGTGATAGAGGGAAATTACAGCAATATTGAAATATTCCTTCATTCTTTGGCTAAATATAAGGCTATTTCTGATTAGAATATTTATAAAGGTTAATGAGAAACAAAATTAACTGAAAACCAGCAGGGAAATACTCTCAACTGTAAATACCAAACTTCTACATTTCTAATTATATAAGAAAATACACCAAGAAAAAGTCAATTTTTTTCACCAGATGCAAGTGAATTGGCTGAGCAACATTTTTACCATTTTCTACTCTATTCTGAGATCAACATTTACTCCACATGGAAAATGTTGATGGGTGATAATGTAGCTGTTTTATAAAGGAAATTCAAAGTCAACTCCTCCTATGTGGAGTTTTCCATCAAGTCAAGGAAGATAGTAAGTGCTTTTTCCCATCTTTCTCCATTAAAATTATAAGGATATTTTACATTTTTTATCTGAAGGCAAAATCTGGTAAAAAGTTGGAAGACTGACCACCTACATCTTATAGAGACCTCCTTCTCACTAAGCATCTTCATAGTCCAAATGGCAAAAGCCCTGAGGGTTTCTGGGAGTATCAACTTGATTGGCCTTAATGACCACAGGAACAGCACATCTCCTTTATGTTTAAGGAAGGACCATAGTGAGATGATGGGATTGATCTGAAGTGAGTACAGAATCTAGGTTAAATTTCTTTGGTCCATAAGAAATCATTACTCAATCGGTTCTAAACTGTGTTATACCTGCCAAGACTCCATCAATCTATTAAGCTGGCCTTCACTAAAGCCATCCTCTCTTACACTCACAAAGAAAACAAAAACCAGAGGGGTCAGATAATAACTTGTCCTGGGTCATAGAACTGGCAACTAATATGATTCTTTGTCTGTCAAACTAATGGCATCATCCTTGTTCGTCACATCTGCCTCTATTACAAAGTCCTGCCTTACTAAACATGGGAGGTCTCACTACACCAAAACACCTAAAAACACAGACCTGCAATGTCACCATTCTTGTCCCCTCTATTTTTTTCCTATTCCACTGTCATCTTTCTATATTTCTTTTGATATCACCAACTATTTTTTTCTGACTCATGAAAGCTCAAAATCTTAGACTCATGTTGACTCTTCTTCCCTGCCAAGTTTTGCTAATTCTGTTTTCATATCTCCCACATTTGCTCCCTTCTAAGCATCTCAACTGTCAACATTAAACTTAGAACCCCATCACCTTCACTTAAACTACTCAATGGCTCCCTAATCTCTCTCCTGTCTTCTAGTCACATTATGTTCTAATTTATCCTTTTCCAAATCTATCCTTACATCAGAACCCAATTAATCTTCCTAACATGTCATCAAGTTACTCCCTTGATCAAATTTTTTATCACAGGTCATCTCAAGTAATTTCCAGCTCATTTTCAAACCAATATATCAAGTATTCCATAAAATGTCCCATCTCATATAAGTTGGGTATGATTTTTAAATTCAACAGTTTTGGTTTATAACTTTTAGGTACTGCATCTGATTGTTCTTAAATTTCATATTTCCCCACCCAATTATTTGTAATTTTTTGAAGGACAGAGACCACATCACACCCATATCTGGATTTTCTATCTTTGATAATGCTTAACAGTCTTATATGATTGTATGTGTGTGTATCTGTGTGTATGTGTGGTTTTGCCAAGTAGATATTCCATAAGTTTTTTTTTTTTTTTTTGAAGTTGGGTCCAACTTAATCAAATACCAGAATTAGAGTGCAGTGAGGTTTACATATAGCAAAACTCTCGAGTCTAAATGAAATGAAACATATCCAGGAGAACATTAATTCTCTACACATTATTGTGCTTCTATTAACTGCTAGACAGAATTAGGTGCTGAGGAAGAAAGGGAAGAACTACGCACGCTTTCACCAGCATCCATTCTAAGGAGAGAGAACAATTGGAGAAGGTTGGAGTGGTAAGAAACACTCGGGAAGAGAAAACCAAGACGGCGCAGAAAGGAGAGACAGTGAAGGGCTTAGGAAGTGCCCCTGACTGTCTTTAAGCCTGCTTCCTGATGACTAGTTGGTCTATTATTTTTTAAGGACTGGGAAATAAATGGCACCAGACTTCTATCTAATGTTCACTGCTGAGGAAATGCACAGAGCATATATATCTTCCCCTTCCTGTTTGCTTCATGTGAATAGTATAAAAATGACATTCTCATTATCACCCTAAGCAACATGCCTTCATGACATGGGCTTTTGCTAGGAGAAATCACAGCAGAGTAAAGAAACAGTTCCCTAATGTAGGTAATCTCACCCTTAACAGATAGTACAGTGAGAGCTCGTGCAAAGGGGATAAGAAAAGAAACGCAGCACAAAGGCCACAGCACTGCAAGTGATTCAAATAGTTGTGTTAAAATGGAAATCACATAAATATTATACGTGTGCTTTCCTGGGTAAAGGCTCTGCAGACCAAATTGCCAACAGGAATGAATTTTAATGACTAGTTTATAACCTCTGAGATGCTTGAAAATCTAGCACAGTTGTAGTTAAAATGTAATACTATTATAGCCTCAGTGCAATTAAGAATTCTGCAGGGAACATTCCCTGCTGGAAAATTTAAGTTTGCCTCACATTGGAAACTAAGCTATTTCTGTTCATTTAAGGTGGAATGTGGCTAATTTATCGATCTGTAAATGTTACCAAAATATTTGACCCCAAAATATTAAATCACATTACTAAACAATTCTGTCTCTCCATGGGATAGATGTAAATATCAACATAAAAACTGACATTTATGCTGGTTTACAGTTTCCCATTTTTATGAACGCAGTCATTTCATTTTAAATCACTAGGGTCTTGAAAACAGTTAGGAAAACATTACAAACCCAAAACGCAGGTGCCAATAGAAGCGTTAGGTCACGAATGGCTGTTTACCGGCCTGCATTCAGCTTCACTTTCCCCATTCAGATGTGCTGCAGTTAACTCCCTCGGTAGTGCCTGCATTATAAAGTGTGGCTTTGGTGATGGTTTGCTTATTAGTAGGGGAACAAGTCTTGATATTATGAAGGCTTATAAAGAGTTAGTCACGACTGCTCGTAGTTTTTACTGAGATCAAAAATTACATCAGGCTCTTGGACATCAGGGAATGAAAAGGAAAAGGCATTTAAATTCATGCCTCACAAATATTCTTTTTCCTTTTCAGAGAACACAAAATCAATGCTTCATATAAAAATCAGAGCTAAATTTTCCCTTTACATCCAGAGCTGACCATGCACAGGACAAACAAACAGAGTTGTATATTCTTGAAATTCCACATTTCCACGGTTCAGTTTATTCTGTAGTTAAAGCAGTTTGTCTTTAGAGCTCTCTCTTAAAATAAAATGCTAGCTTCTCCAGTGATTTAGTCTTCTATGAACTAATGTTTGAATATTGATTTACTTCTCAGTGATTATCTCACGGGAGAGAGCTATAAGAGAATAGCCACCAAATAGGCAAATCTTGTTTCAGGGCAAAGTAGAAAAAGAAATGAGCTGGAACATGGCACAAAAGCAGGCCAACAAGATGGGCAGTCAAAAATTAGGCTAGGACCCTTGACAACTAAGTGTCAGAGTGGGGGGCTGCATAGGGAAAGTGGATCCCACCAGAGGATGGGACACAAAAATAAAATGTACCCAATTTGTAATATCTCCTGGAGTCAACCCTGCTAATGCCTCCATGGAACCTTAAGAAGTCATAGGAGTAAAAGGCACATAGAATATTAGCTGCCTCGTGATGTATCAGTAAAAGATGCCTCAATTAAATGATTTGGCATTGTTCCTGGAAGCCGGTGTTCAGAGAAGCAGTCTGCCATGAGCCCTGAGTCCTGCACTTAGAGCTGGGTATGTCAGAAATGCAAAGTGCTATCTCAGAACTTGTTATAGGCTTGCTCAACATTTCCTCTTCTTTCTGACTAAGTCTGGGAGGATGGCATGTTTAACTACTCTAAGATACCATCTAACTCCAGTAAGAATAGCCCACATCACAAAATCCCCAAACTACAGATATTGGCGTGGATGTGGAGAAAAGGGAACACTTCTGCACTGCTGGTGGAAATGCAAGCTAATACATTCCTTTTGGAAGGAAGTGTGGAGAACACTCGGGGATCTAAATATAGACCTGCCATTTGATCTGGCAATTCCTCTTCTAGGTATATATCCAAAGGACCAAAAATCATTTGGCAATAAAGATATTTACACCAGATTATTCATTGTAGCCCAATTCATTATTGCCAAGTCATGGAAGAATCCCAAGTGCCCATTGACCCATGAATGGATTAATAAATTGTGGTATATGTATACCATGGAATACTATGCAGCATTAAAAAAGTGAAGACGTTACCTCTTTTATGTTTACATGGATGGAGCTGGAAAATATTCTTCTTAGTAAAGAATCTCAGGAATGGAAAAAAAATATCCAATATACTCAGTACTACTGTGAAAACAATTTATAATCACTCACACATGCATGTGAAAAATGAAACACAACTATAGCATAAGGATGAACGAGGGAAGGGGAGGGAGAGGGGAAGGAAGGGGGCAGGACCACAGAGGGAGGGTTGGTAGGGAGATCACACCTATGGAGCATATTGCAAGTACAAGTTGGATTTATCAGGTGTAGAGCATAAATATCTTAATCCTATAATTGGGTAAAAGTGGTGAAGGCTATGTTGCTTAGTAGGATGTAAGCATTCCAATTTGTACAAATAATTGTACACATTGACTCCCATAATGGCATAAATGTATTTATGATCTATGTATGGATGACTTAATAAAAAAAATGCAAAGCG
>CAUYQS010067587.1:0-12213 GCA_963574585.1 Otolemur crassicaudatus
CAAACAACAATGAGGGCTGCAACCAAAAAATAGCCGGGCGTTGTGGTGGGCACCTGTGGTCCTGGTCCCAGCTACTTGGGAGGCGGAGGCAGGAGACTCGCTTGAGCCCAGGAGTTGGAGGTTGCTGTGAGCAGTGAAGCCCTAGCACTCTACCCAGGGCGACAGCTTGAGGCTCTGTCTCAAAAAAAAAAAAAAAATCATGGACAGGCTTAAGAATAGTATTGGCTATCATTCCTCTGTAAGGTTAAGTAAGCTTTAGCTGTAAGAATCACTCACGTTTCTATAGCAGTCAGAACTGCTAACTTGTTGCCCTTTTTTATTTATTATAATTTATTAATTTTTTAATTTATTGTAATTTATTTTATTTATTTAAAAAATTTATTATACAAACAGGGTCTTGCTCTGTTGCCCAGGCTGGTCTTGAACTTCTGGCCTCAAGAAATCCTCCCAGTTTGGCCCCCTCACATGCTAGCTCACCTGCTAATCAAAGGCAGTTCTCATGCTTGCTTTGGCAGCACATATACTAAAATTGGAACAATACAGAGAAGATTAGCATGGCCCCTGCGCAAGGATGACACGGAAGTTCGTGAAGAGTTCCATATTTTTTAAAATTAAAAAAAAAAAAAAGACAGTTTCTCTTCAGTTTGATTGCCTACCTAGTATGAGCTCAATGTTGAGGCTGGGCACAGTGGCTCACAAATGTAATCCTAGCCCTTGGGGAGGCCAAGGCAAAAGGATCACTTAGAGCCAGGAGTTCAAGATCAGCCAGAGCAACATAGTGAAACCCTATTTCTACAACAAATAGAAAAATCAGCCATGTCTATAGACCCAGCTACTTGGGAAGCTGGAGGAGGAGGATTTCTTGAGCCCAGGAGTTTGAGGTTACAGTAAGCTACCATGATGACACTGCACTCTAGCCCAGGTGACAGAGCAAGACCCCATCTCTAAAAAATAAAAATAGGCTCAGCACCTGTGACTCAAGCGGCTAAGGCACCAGGCACATACACCTGAGCTGGCAGGTTCAAATCCAGCCTGGGCCTGCCAAACAACGACAGCTGCAACCAAAAAATAGCCGGGTGTTGTGGCGGGTGCCTGTAGTCCCAGCTACTTGGGAGGCTGAGGCAAGTGAATCACTTGAGCCCAGGAGTTGGAGGTTGCTGTGAGCTGTGACGCCATAGCATTCTACCCAGGGTGATAGCTTGAGGCTCTGTCTCAAAATAAAATAAAATAAAATAAAAATAAAAATAAATTTGAGGCTCAGCGCCTTATAGCTCAAGCAGCTAAGGCGCCAGCCACATACACCTGAGCTGGTGGACTCAAATCCAGCCTGGGCCTGCAAAACAACAATGACAACTACAACCAAAAAATAGCCGGGTGGTGTGGTGGGTGCCGGTAGTCCCAGCTTCTTGGGAGGCTGAGGCAAGAGAATTGCTTAACCCCAGGATTTTGAGGTTGCTGTGAGCTGTGACACCTCGGCACTCTATCAAGAGTGACGGCTTGAGGCTCTGTCTCTAAATAAATAAATTTGGAAAAAAAAAAAAAGAAAAAAGAAGATAGCCTGAGTAGCCATCTTCTCTTTGTTACCTAAAGATTTAGAGAAAGTTAAATAATGCCAGGCATGGTGGCTCACATCTGTAATTCTAGCATTATGGGAGGCCAAGGCAGGAATGTCCCTTGAGCTCAGGAGTTCAAGAACAGCCTGAGCAAGAGTGAGACCCCCAACTCTACTAAAAACAGAGAAACTAGCCAGGCATGGTGGTTCATACCTGTAGTCCTAGCTACTCAAGAGGCTGAGACAACAGGATCACTTGAGTCCAAAAGTTTGAGGTTGCTATGAGCTAGACTGAAACCACAGCACTCTACCAGGGCAAGAAAGTAAGAGTCTGTCTCAAAAATAAAATAAAAGGCTCGGCACCTGTGGCTCAAGTGGCTAAGGCGCCAGCCACATACACCTAAGGTGGTGGGTTCGAATCCAGCCCGGGCCTGCCAAACAATGATGGCTGCAACTGAAAAAAAATAGCCAGGGGTTGTGGCAGGCGCCTGTGGTCCCAGCAACTTGGGAGGCAGAGGCAGGAGACTCGCTTAAGCCCAGAAGTTGGAGGTTGCTGTGAGCTATGCCACGGCACTCTACCCAGGGGGACAGCTTGAGGCTCTGTCTCAAAAAAAAATAAAATAAAATAAAAAATAAGGCTCAGAACCCGTAGCACAATGGTTATGGTGCTAGTCACATACACTAAGGGTGGCAGGTTTGAACCCGGCCCCGGCCAGCTAGGCGGGCATTGTGGCAGGTACTTGAAGTCCCAGCTACTTGGGAGGCTGAGGCAAGAGAATCGCTTAAGCCCAAGAGTCTGAGGTTGCTGTGAGCTGTGATGCCACAGCACTCTACCAAGGGTGACATAGTGAGACTCTGTCTCAAAAAAAAAAAAAAAAAAAGGAGAAAATCAAACAAAATAAAAATTAAACACCCATATTTGTGGTTTGGCCCTCTCCTCTAGCTGCCGTCCATCCCACCAGCCCATCTGTGGTCCTCCTATAGGAAAGAAACGCTGGGCCCAGCTCAGTCTTTGTAGCTCAAGAGGCTAGGGTGCCAGCTACATACGCCAGAGTTAGCGGGTTCGAATCCAGCCCAGGCTGCAAAACAACTACATGACAACTACAACAAAAAATAGCTGGGCGTTGTGGCAGGCACCTGTAGTCCCAGCTACTCGGGAGGCTAAGGCAAAATAATCATCTAAACCCAGGAGTTGGAGGTTGCTGTGAGCTGTGATGTCACTGCACTCTACTGAGGGTGACATAGTGAGACTCTGTTTCAAAAAAAAAAAAAGAAAAGTAACACCGGGCCCTAAAGGAATTGGCTGGCTCCCTACCTCTGGGAGGTGGCACCTCCCAGAATCCTTATTACTTTCTCCTTCCTATGACAGATAGGGAAGAACAGTGCTGGGAAGGGGCTCACTTGAGGTACTGACCAGGTGAGTTGTGATTTGGCCCACATGCCTCCACTTAGGTAGGTTCAGGATGTGGCTCACTAGACAGCTGGCTAGGACATCCTTGAATGCCTAGAGAAATGTAGGATGGCCCTAGGGCAACTGTGGCTCTCACCTGCAGGCATACTCCACGGTGTAGATGGCTCCTTGGCTTTGTTCCTCCCATCGCTGCATGTCAGCCTGCAGGAGTTGGGGGCACATTTAGCAGGCGAGGCTACCACCTCAAGGACCCTCCTCTCAGCTGTCTTAGTGAGGTTCTCCTGGGTCCTCAGAGTAGCTGCCAGACCTTTACTCTTGTAACTCCCTTCCCTCAGAAGGCTGGGCTGTGATCACATGACCACCATGCCCTGGGGCCTTTGCACTGGCTGTTCCCTCTACCTGGCATGCCCTTCCCTCTGAGGGTTGCATGGCTACCTCTCACCATGCAAGTCATAACTACAGCAGATCTTGCTGACTCCTTCAAAGTCTACCCCCGATCCATCTACCACAGCCCCAAACTGGCTCAACCACCACATGCCTCCTTCCTGGTGTCCCAGCTTTCACTCCTGCCTGACAGCCCTTACACACATAGCAGGCCCCAGCTCACCTTGTGTTGGGCCAGCTCAGGCAGGGAGCGGCGCACATGCTCCTGCAGCCGGTACAGGGCCACAGATGGCTCATTTGCCAGGACATAGACACTCTCAGTGAACTTGTCCGTGACTGGGTCCAGGGTCAATAGTTAGCCAATCAGGGGCCGGGGTGGGGAAACAAGGAGACAAAGCATCAGCCTCTTGATTGCTCAAACCATGAGCCTAGCCAGAGCAGAGAGGAGTGTCCAGTATCTTCCCTAGTATCTGGGTCACCTGCAGCCGGTGATGGGCTGGAGACGGCCGCAGCAGGGCTTTACTAGAAAGGACAATGTTTCCAGTGAACTCTTTATCTTTTCCTACCAGATCCACTTTTGGTGGACACTCCTGCTGTCCACTATGACCCCCCTGCATTCCTTTCACCCCAGTGACCACACCTGAGACTCTTGTTTGGAAAATATCACAGAATGGCTGGACAGGGTGGCTCACATCTGTAATTCTAACACTTGGGAGGCTGAGGTGGGTGGATTGTCTGAGCTCACAGGTTCAAGATCAGTCTGAGCCAGAGCGAGACCTTATCACTAAAAATAGCCAGGCATTATGGCAGGTACCTATAGTCCCAGCTACTTGGGAGGATGAGGCAAGAAAATGATGAGTTTGAGGTTGTTGTGAGCTGTGAAGCTAAGGCACTCAACTGAGGGTGACAAAGTGAGACTCCATCTCAAAAAAAAGATGATGGTAAAGAATTCATAATAATGGCAAAGGAGATAATGCAAAGAATTAACAGAGAAACAAAGACCGCAGAAGTAAAAGCTAACTACTCAAAAGAAGATGGTAATGCAAGATAAACAGATAAACCCAGAACGTCAGGGGGAAGATCTAATATGCATAGGGCCTGGTCTGAGAGAACCAAATAGAAGCATCACCAGGAGAGCGGCCTTGGGAGTTCCCTGGAACTGAACGACCCTCTCTGTAAAGGAGGATAAGCAGGAAAGCTCCCATATATGTTTCCTTCCAATGAAGAATTAAAGACAAACTGTAAAAAGAAGAAATAATCCCAAGTAGTTAGTTTTGAAGATGAGAAAATCATGAACATGTTTATAACAGCTTTATTGAGATATAATCAACAAATAGGAAAAGTCATCCTTCTAAATTCTGTATATATTCGCAGAACTGTAACATTTGAAAGCTCTAAGAACCTTAGGGAGCCTCTTCCTCAGGTTCCTCCAGCTTCTCAGATGAAGACAGGTGCACGGCCTACCAACATGTGAAAAAACGCTCATCATCCTTAATCATCAGAGACATGCAAATCAAACCACTCTGAGATATCATCTAACTCCAGTGAGATTAGCCCACATCACAACATCCCAAAACTACGGATGTTGGCATAGAGGTGGAAAGAAGGGAACACTTCTACCCTGCTGGTGGGAATGTAAGCTAATACAACCTTTTTGGAAAGAAGTCTGGTGAACACACAAGAAAATAAAAGTAGACCTACTGTTTGATCTTGCAATTCCTCTATTAGGTATATACCCAGATGATCAAAAGTCATTTTTCAACAAAGATATTTGCACCAGCATGTTTACTGCAGCCCAATTAATAACTGCCAAGTCATGGAAGCAGCCCAAGTGCCCCTTGACCCATGAATGGATTAATAAATTATGGTATATGTATACCATGGAATACTATGCAGCCATAAAAAGATGGAGAATTTACATCTTTTATGTTTACCTGGATGGAGCTGGAACAGATTCTTCTTAGTAAAGTATCCCAGGAATGGAAGAAAAAGTATTCAATGTACTTAACACTTCTATGCAACCAACATACAATCACCTACACACGCATACGAATGACAAAACATAACTATAGTCCAGAAAGAAAGAGGGCAGAGGAGGGATGGGAGGAGGAGGGGGAAAGCCCGGAGGAGGGACCTCACCTAATATGCGTAACACAATGGTACATTTCAAAACTGTTCAGAATGGAGTACAAATGTCTTACCACAACAAATAAGCAAGCAAGGGGATGGTTATGTTAATCAGTTCGATATAAGCATTCCACATTGTTTATCAATTCAGCCCATTATACCCCATAAATGCATTAATATACACAGACGTGATTTAATAACACACATAAAAAGAAACTTTAGGAAATTATCTAGCCTACCAATTCCCAAAAGGTGTCCTACTGACCCCTTCTAGTCTCCCAGGCTATGGTACAAATAAGAATTTTCCTCATCAAATAAACTGGTTAAACATGACATCCCTGTGCACTGTCTGTTCTCCCTTGGAGAATCATGGCACAAAACCAATGTCTCTGAGAAGTCCCAGGATATCCCCAATATGTAACCTCTTTTCGCGGAATATGTACTAATAGTTCATCAAACCAGTGCTCCAGGGAAGTTGCTTCAGAAACCCCAGATTTATTCCAACTCCCTGAAATTCCTGGTAAATAAAAAGAGGATCTTGGCTCAGCCAGTGCCTGTGGCTCAAGTGGCTAAGGCACCAGCCACATACACCTAAGGTGGCGGGTTCTACTCCAGCCCGGGCCTGCCAAACAACAATGACGGCTGCAACCAAAAAAATAGCCAGGCGTTGTGGGGGGTGCCTGTGGTCCCAGCTATTTGGGAAGCTGAGGCAGGAGACTCACTTGAGCCCAGGAGAAGGAGATTGCTGTGAGCTGGGATGCCACAGCACTCTACCCAGGAGGACAGCTTGAGGCTCTGTCTCAAAAAAATAAAATAAAATAAAATAAAAAGAGGACCAGAGAAGGCCCACGGACTCAACGGGTATCACAGCTCTTTCAAACTGGCTAATATGAAAGTGAAAGTATGTTTTTGCTATTTGTGGCTGAGCCAAAACCAGAAACCAGCTCTTTCGACTTGCAGTCCAGTGTTCTTTCTATAACACAAAGATACATTCCCAAACTCAAAGCTCCAACACACTCTGTCCCCACATCCCCAGGCTAACAGGTTTCCTGCAAGAAACTACAGAAAACTGAGGCCTGCTCCACTAAACCAAAAAAGACACACACAGATTCCTGGAAAGGTAATCTTGCAGAGAAATTCAATTTGATGCTATGATGAAATATAAAATGTCATGGATGAGTTTTAAACAAGGGGTAGGAAATGCTATTCCCTAAAACTAGTTCATCACATGCTAGGCCTAGAAAAGAGAGAAACAAAAAATAATGAGAACCCGGATGCACGGATCTGGGAAACCAACGTTTCCAATAACAGAAAACAGGAAGACCCCTATGATCATCTTTCAATCTGACAGTAAGGAAAAGTCTACCCAAAAATATACAAGAATGAGAACAACTCCACGACAATTGGGGCAATGAAGAATAACCAACAATACATGTGCATCACATACCCTAGCTAGTATGAGTGGAGCTAAACTCTGTGATAAAGAAGACTGACCGATTGAATTAAGAAACAAAACTGAACGATCTGCTTCCTAGGTCACTCCTAGTCCACCTGGCCCTCCCCACCAAATGCTCCAGCCCCATTAAGCCCCAATCACCTCAGAGAATACAGTTCTTTCTCTGCTCTAGGCTTCTATGTAGACCCATCTCCCATGTCCACACCTCTACCTGCAAACTCCTACTGACTCTTCAAGAACCAGCCAAATAGCCCCACTGTGGGTCGTCTCTCCCACCGTGGGGGATGCCCCATGCTTTAGGTAGCCCAGTTTTATGATTCTCAAGGCCCAGATGCCTCTGCATAAGCCTAGTGTCTGCCCGCACGGCGTCCTGATCTCCTGAGAGTGCGGTGAATTCTGTCGCTTTCACCTTCAGAGCCATGGCCAGGGGGGTCATGCAGCGCCATCGTCCTTAGAGCCAGCTGTGACCCTCGGCATGCTGCCTGTGCCTCCCAAACTACGTCACTGAATCTGAACAGCAAACCTGTGTCGCAGGTACCACTTGGGTCCCCATCACACTGAGCAGGGAAGCAAGGAAATGATGGTTCTCATCTAAGGTCACCTGGCCAGAGAGAAGGGGCCAGGACTTATCCCAGCAACCAGCCTCTAGAGTTTATCCCCAAATCACAGGCTTTCTTCTTACAGAAGAAATGCAGGAAGTTATTAAAGGACTGATTTCAAAAGGTACTTAGCAGTATGTTATGGGAGAACTTTTTTTTGGCTGGGGCTGGGTTTGAACCCGCCACCTCCGGCATATGGGGCCGGCACCCTACTCCTTTGAGCCACAGGCACCGCCCTGTTATAGAAGAATTTTTTCATTTAATAGAGGCTTAATTACTCTAAGTGATTTGCTTTTCTAAAACGTAAAAAACATATTCTATTGATCAATCCATTAAAAATACATGCCTGTAATCCTAACACTCTGGGAGACTGAGACAGATGGATCGCTTGAGCTTAGGAATTAGAGACCAGCCTGAGCAAGAATGAGATCCCATCTCTACTAAAAATAGAAAAATTAGCCAAGCACTGTGGCACACACCTGTAGTCCCAGCTACTCAGGAGGCTGAGGCAAGAGGATTGCTCGAGCCAGGAGTTTGAGGTTGCTGTGAGGTAGGATGCCATGGCACTCTACCCTGGATGGCAGAGCAAGACTCAGTCTCAAAAATAAATTAATAAAAAAAAATAAAAATTTAAAAAATAAATCAGGTTTATCTCTGAGTCCATTGAGAATAAGCCCTCTGAATATTTATATTCACATTTGTATTCATACTTAAATACGTATATATATTTGCTAACAAGTTACACGTTACATATATTATATATATATATACACATATAATTGTTACATAAAATATGCATTTGTGCCTCCCAAAATTCACATGTGAGCTCCTCACCCCCGCTGTGATGGTATAAGGAGATGATTAAATCATGAAGGCAGAGACCCTTGAAGGGGATAAATGCCTTTATAAAATGCCTTCCTTCCCACTCCCACCCCACCCCCCACAGAGCTACCTAGCCTCTTCCCCCCATGTGAAGACCCAGGGAGAAGCCACTGTCATGCTTGGCTCACTTACATAACCTTTGAATTATGGCTATAAGTGTGCCCATCACCCAGACAGTGTTCAGTGCACCTGTCAGACAGGTTTTCTCCCAGTCCCTCCTCTGCCCTCCCCTATGCTGCATTTCCATTGAGTTTTACTTCCCTCTATACAAGTATGTTCATCAGTTCCAATTTAATAGTGCAGGAGTCCTCAAACTGTTTAAACAGAGGGCCAGTTCACTGTCCCTCGGACAGTTGGAGGGCTGGACTGCAGGCCCCAGGACGAGTTGGCTGCTAAGGAGGACAGGCAGAGGTGGCAAAAACACCTGGAAGGCAGGATAAATGTCCTCGGCTGGCCACATGTGGCCCGCGGGCCATAGTTTGAGGACACCTGTAATAGTGAATACGTTGGTGTTTGTTTTTCCATTCTTTAGATACGTTATTAAGGACAATGGTCTCTAGGTCCATCTAAATTATTGCAAAAGGCATTAAGTCATCCTTCTTCATGGCTGAGTAATATTCCACGGTGTACATCGTATGCTACATTTTGTTAATCCTCTCGTGAACTGATGAGCACTTGGGTTGATTACAGATCTTTGCAACTGTGAATTGCGCTGCAATAAACACTCAGTTGCAGGTGTCTTTTTGATAAAATGACTTATTTTCCTTTGGGTTTATGCCTAGTAGTTGGACGGCTGGATCAATAGTAGGTGCACTTTTAGTTCTTTGAGGCCTCTCCACATTGTTTTGCACAGGGGCTATACTAATTTTGCAGTCCCACCAACAGTGTATAAGCATTCTCTCTGCATCCACCCCAGCATCTATTATTTTTGGACTTTTTAACAAAAGCCATTCTAATAAAGGTAACGTGGTATCTCATTGTCGTTTTAATTTGTCTTTTCCTGATGACTAGTGACCCTGAGCATTTTCTCACGTGCTTATTGGCCATTTGTTTATGTTCTGAAAAGCTTCCGTCCTGACTCTTTCCTACTTTAGAATGGGGGTGTTTGCCTTTTTCTCGCTCACTTGCTTGAGTTCTCTGTAGATTTGGGTTATCAGGCTTTTGTCAGATGTACAGCTTGCGAATATTTTCTTCCATTCTGCGGGTTATCTGTTTGCTCTGCTGATTATTTCCCTGGTTGTGCACACACTTCTTATTTTAACCAAGTACCATTTATTTATTTGTGTTGTTGCTGTTGTTACCATTGGGGTCTTCTGGATAAATCATTTGCTGAGGCTGATATCTAGAAGAGTTTTTCCAACATTTTCTTCTAGAATCCTTCAGGTTCCATGATTTACAATTAGGTCTTTTACCCACCTTGAATTAGTTTTTTCACGTGGTGAGAGATACTGGTTCTGTTTCATTATTCTGCATGTGGCTAGCCAATTTTTTCAGGACCATTTATTAAATAGGGATTCTTTTCCCCAGTTGTCTGCTTTGTCAAAGGTCAGTTCGCTGTATGTGGATAGTCTTATATCTGAGTTTTCCGTTCTGTTTCATTGGTCAAATGTCTCCATTTTTGTGCCAATACCATGCTGTTTTAATTACTAAAAGTTTGTAGTATAGTTTGAAATCTGTCAATGTGATATATCCAGATTTGTTCCTTTTGCTTATTCAGATTGCTTTGGCTTTTTTTGCTCCAAATGAAGCATAAAATTATTTTTTCTAAATCTGTGAAATATGACAGTATTTTGATGCAGATTACCTAGAATCTATAAATCACTTTGGGGAGTCTGGACATTTTAATAAGGCTGTTTCTACTGATCCGTGAGCATGATATATTTTTTCATTTGTTTCTGTCCTCTGCAACTTCTTTCCTCAGTCAGTGTTTTGTAGTTCTCCTGGTAGAGATGGTCATATTTTAGGCCATAAAACGTGGCTTACTAAGGTGAAAAAATTAAATAATGCATGCATTTTTTCAGATCACAGTGGACTAAAACTGCTAAGATGGCTTGCATCAGTCTGCAATCTAAAAAACTACAATAGCTTAGATATCCCAGTTTGGGAAGGAAAATAATTTTCATTTCTGAAGACGTGAAGTCTATTATTATAACAATAATGAATATATGTTTGAATGTTTGCATTTCCCACAATTAAATGTAATATAATTAAAAATGAAAGTAGGATAATAGGGAAAAATGTAAAAACATCACCGACAATTATATTATACACGTAGCATTTGGACAGATATGTAAGTAACACAAGCATATCCTATTTTATTGCAATTCACAGATACTGTATTTTTTACAAATTGGAAAGTTTGGGCAACCCTGCATTAGCAAGTCTACTGGTGCTATTTTTCCAACAGCGTGTACTCACGGTGCTTGATTTGTTCTTCTGCGTTACATTTTAGTAATTCTTGAGGTATTTTAAACTTTTTCCTTACTACTTTATCTGTTAATGGTGATCTGTGATCAGTGATCTCTGATGTTACTATTATGTTAATAATTGTTCTGGGACACCACGAACTGTGCCCATAAAAAACAGCAAACTTAATAAAGGTGTGTGTTCTGACCGCTCCAATGACATCACCCCACCCCTTCCCCTCTCCTCAGACCTCCCTATTCCCTGCGACTAAAAGATACTGAAATAAGGTCAATTAACAACCCTACAATGGCTGCTAAGTGTTCAAGAAAAAAGAAGAATCCCACATCTCTCACTTTAAACGAAAAGTTAGAAATAAGCTTCTTGAAGAAGGCAAGTCGAAAGCCAAGTTGGCGAGGGCTAGGCCTTTTGTGCCAAATCGTCAGCAAAGCTGAGACTGCAAAGGAAAAGCTCCTGAAGGAGATAAAAAGTGCCGTCCAATGAACACACAAACTGTAAGAACGTAAGTAGCCTTACTGCTGACATGAGTGAAGTCTGAGTGGTCTGGGTAGAAGACCAAACCAGCCAGGACATGCTCAAGCCAAAGCCTAAACCAGAACAAAGTCCTAACTCTCTGTCATTGTGAGGAAGCTGTAGAAGACAAATTTGAAGCTAGCAGAGGTTGTTTCATGGGGTTTAAGGAAAGAAACCATCTCCATAACCTAAAAGTGCAAGGAGAAGCAGCAAGTGCTGATACAGAAGCTGTAGCAAGTTATACAGAAGACCTAGCTAAGATTATCGATGAAGGTGGAGATTTTCAGGGGAGACAAAAGTGTCTTCCCTTGGAAGAAGATGCCATGTAGGACTTTGATGATAGCTAGACAGAAGTCAATGCCTGGCTTCAAAGCTGCAGAGGAGGCTGACTTCCTTGTTAGGGGCTAAGGCAGCTGGTGACCCATTTACCACTCTCAAAATCCTAGGGCCCTTCCTGTGTTCTATGAAGGAAACAACAACACAACCTGGATGACAACACACGGTTCATGGTCTGCTTTACTACATATTTCACTTTAATACATTAAGCTCGTTGTTGAGACTGAATGCTCAGATACCAAGATGCTTTTCCAAGGTGTTCTTGCTTATTAGCAACATCTTGTCCCCGGAGCTCCGATGGAGATGCGTGTCTACGCGGACATTAACGTTGTTTTCATGCCTGTTAACACAGCATCCATTCTGCAGCCTGTGAAGCAGGCAAAATTTCAACTTTCTTTTTTTTTTTTTTTGAGACAGAGCCTCAAGCTGTCCCCCTGGGTAGAGTGCTGTGGCATTACAGCTCACAGCAACCTCCAACTCCTGGGCTCAAGCGAGTCTCCTGCCTCCGCCTCCCAAGTAGCTGGGACCA
>CAUYQS010067591.1:0-11211 GCA_963574585.1 Otolemur crassicaudatus
AGAGTATGAATGTTTTAACACAATAACTGAGTAAATGACATGAAGTCTATGTTAACCAGTTTGATGAAAATATTTCGGGTTGGATGTGAAAACTGTATATTGTACCCCATGTTTGCATTAATGTATACAGCTATCATTTAATAAAAAAAAAGATTGTTATAAAATGTTGACTTCTTTATGTTATATTTCTAAGAAAATAGTTACATTGGCAAATTGAAATCTTTCTTTTCCAAATGGTTTTATAACATCAGCAATTTTCATGATGGAATTATGAAATTTAGTTCTGTAAATTAATCTTATATTCTGTAGCAGATTATTTTTGTCTTTTACTACTTGAAATCACTTCCCACTCCCCAAAGTAGCAAATATAGCACATTAAAGATGAGAATTTTTATTAAAACAAAGGAGGAAGGGGTGGCAAAATCCCACCATGTGAGTTGCAGAATTTTATGCATATCCTTTTTATTCAGCATAATAATTGTCCAGTTACTTTGATCACATGTGAAGGTAGACAAAATTTGTAACTTCCATTAAAATTTTATTTTTTTCCTAGCTTTTTTTTGAAATTAGTATACTGGATCATTACTTGTAATTCATTTAATTTTCTATGTATCTTCGATTTTCCAAGGCTAAAACTGTTGTAGGTTTCCTTCTGTTAAAGCTAAATAATTGAATATCTTCAGTAAGTATTTAATATGAATCTATTTTAATGCAAAATATAGAGAGGCCAGGCTAAATTATTCTTTAAGGAAATAATGGTTTTTAGAATACTGGATCCAGAAGGATATGATTTGACACTTGGCATATCTGTTTCATTGATTAGCAAAACAAATCCTTATAACGTGTTAATTTACATAAATGATTGAGTGAAATTTATGTCATTCCTTAAATCTGTAGGCGTATGCTCAACTATTATGAATGTTGCAGTAAATATTGTTATTCAGCTTTTATTTATTTTAATTGTAAGTTTTTATTATTTTATCATATTTCTTTAACTTAATATTTATTAAATCATAACTGCATACATTTATGGGGTACAATGTGATGATTTTATATATAATGTGGAATGTTTAAATCAAACTAACATAACCATCACCTCACTTATTTTTGTGGTAAGACGCTTATACTCTACTCTTAGTTGTTTTGGAAGGTACCCTTGCTTGTGGGCATTAGGTGAGATTCTGCCAAATACCCTTTCTCCATTCACCCTACCCCTCCCCTCTCCTCTCCCTCCTCTGGACTAGCCTCTCCTCTCCCCTCTTTCTGGACTATCTTTGTGTTTTATTTATATGAATATGTAAGTGTATCTATATTGGTTTCATAATTGTATTGAGTACATTGGATACTTTTTTTTCCCATTCTCGAGATACTTTACTAAGAAGACTGCATTCTAGCTCTATCCAGGTAAACATAAAAGATGTAAAATCTCCCTCTGTTTATGACTGCATAGTACTCCATGGTATACATATACCACAATTTGTTAATCCATTCATGAGTTGGTGGGCACATGGGCTGCTTCTACTACTTGGCAATTATGAATAGGGCTGCAATAAACATTCTAATGCAAATGTCTTTGTTGTACAATGATTTTTGTTCATCTGGGTAAATACCTAGTAATGGTATTGTAGGATCAAATGGTAGATCAACTTTGAGTTCCTTGAGAATTCTCCATACTTCTTTCCAAAAATGCTATAATATTTTGCAATCCCACCCCCAATGTAGAAGTGTTCCCTTCTCTCTCCATCCATGTACCACAATTTATTTATCCATTCTCAAATAGATGGGCATTTAGGTTGCTTTCATGACTTGGCTATTGTGAATGTACAGAGACCCTTTCTTGTTTTCCAGCTAGCAGTGCACCATAATACTTCTCATCATTAGCACTGGCAAACAATATTAATCTTCTCAGTAGTCAAATATATGCTTGGTTTTATATCATTGTGGTGGAACAGGAGGTCCTTGATGTTGATTTGAGGAGAGTAGCAAAGGGGGCACTTTGGAAATAAGACCTCTGTACAGGTAAGTCCATGGTTCATGGTATTGCCCAGAGAAGAGAGGTGGGACTGGCCACTTAATTGTGCTATTTGAAGATGCTTAATTATGATGCAAAGAATATGGCCAGTCTCTATCCTTACCACCTGTACCCAACCCCTTCAAAATAAAAGTAATCAACTTAAATTATACATAAGAAAAGAAGCGTTAGGAGTATTCACATAAGTCAGAGGATGATGAAAGAATTCTACTTAATTTTTCTGAAAGAATTAAAACAATTTAAGATGGGCTAATTGAGCTCATATTTTCTTGTTCTTAAATTTTGGATGTCAGTTGTTTATAAATAACAAAAGTTTCTGATGTCTTAAGTCACATATAACACTTTGAAACAGTAACGCTGTTGTTTCCATCTAGCATATATGATAACCGGAAGGAGACAGTAAGTGAAGACAAAGTGGAAGATATTTGGATACCTCGACAGGACAAAAACAGTTTTCTGATAGACTCTGCTTCTGAATCAGAGTACTCAACAGTAGAAGAATGCTTTCAGAGTTTAAAAAGAAAAAATTCAAAGACATCTAAATCTAGGACTCAAAAAGCATTGAATCTGGACCCTGGTAATAGGAGTAGTTATCCATTAAGCTCCTGCAGTGGAAATGCCAATTCATCAACCATATCCTCAAGTGCAATTTCTCCATACGCCTGTTTTTATGGATCATCCGCAAGGAAAGTTAAATCAGGATGGCTTGACAAACTCTCTCCTCAAGGGTATGTATGTATTCCTTTATTCCATAAATAGCATTTAAAAAATAAATTCAGAATGTTAGGGGATACAGATGTTTTGTTTACATACTTTGTTTTTGTACAGATTGAGTCAAAGTTCTATATGTATTGTGCCTTCTACCTGACAGGTGTGAATTTAACCTATCCCCTCCTCTCCACTCCTCCCACCTTGATTTTCATTCAGATTTATTTCCCTTGTATACTTGAGTATTGATTGATTCATTCTGGTTTGGTACACATGTATTTGTTTATCCATTCTTGTGATGTTTCACGTAAGAAAATGGTTTCTGGTTCCCTCCAAGTTATCTAAAAATATACTAGATCACCACATTGTATGCATATACCACATTTTGTTAATCTCTTTTTGTATGGGTGGGCACTTAGGTTTACCAAGCCTGCTAAGAAGAGATTGTACCTGTACTTCAGAAATTATTCTTTAACATTGAGAAGGAAGGAATCCTTCCTCACTCATTCTATGAAGCCAATATTACCTTGATACCAAAGCTAGGCAAGGGCATAACTAAAAAAGAAAACTACTGACCAATGTCCCTAATGAACACGAATGGAGAAATTCTCAATAAAATCTTGGTAAACTGAATCCAGCTACACATCAAAAACAAAATCCACCATGAACAAGTGGGGTTCATCCCAGAGATGCAAAAATGGTTCAACATAGGCAAATCTATAATTATAATCCACTCCATATAGATTCAAAAACAAGGACCACATGATCCTCTCAATAGATGAAGAAAAAGCATTCAACAAAATTTGGCACCCTTTCATGATTAAGCTTAACAAAATAGACATAGATGGGACCCACCTCAAAATTATAAAGGCTATGTACAACAGACACAGCCAATATCATGTTGAATGGGGAAAAATTGACAGCATTTTTACTGGGAACCAGACAAGGTTGCCTGCTGTCTCCACTTCTGTTCAACATAGTACGGACGTCCTAGTGAGAGCGATCAGGCAAGAGAAGGGAATCAAGGGATCCACATGGGCAAAGGAGGGCAAACTGTCGCTCTTTGCCGATGACTTGATCCTATGGCTATAAATAGCACCTTAAAAATAATTCCAGTCTATCGATCTCTAAACTTATCAGGGAACTGCTCCCCCACCCCAACCCTTTGTCTGTGTACGCGCGTGTGCGCACACACACACACACACAGAGAAGGATGCAGTCTTTGGGACTTTCAGTACATTTGCAAATGCTACCCTTTAAGGAGAGATGTGCAGAACAACACCACATTACCAAGTAGCCAAACTAAAACAGAAAGTTACGAACTTACATCTAGATTCTCAATGTACTTTGTAATTTCACACCAAAATGCACTATCCTGTGTCCCAATATGTATCAGGGAAAAACAGCACAGGCTGAGTTAGTATTACTCAGCCTACACTCTTTGGCTTTTGCTCCTATCATAACAGTGTTCTGTTTGAGAATACAAGGCTTATTGTGGTTAGGGAGAAAAGTACATCATTGTTAGATTTAGATATTCACTGTTATTGATATATTGTTTTGATTTTTTTTTTGCAACAGAAGGTCAGAGTCCCTTGAATATTATATTTTTCAAACAGATTTATCCTTTCAGATGTTTACAAAGAAATTTCTGTCTCTTAAGCATTTTATGGTACCGAGATATCTTTGAGGGGGGATTATGTTTAATTAGAATTATCTCTGGTATCCTTACTGTTGGATGTCTTTGTGAAATATTTACTTGGAATGTTTCTCATGAATTATTAAATTATTTCTGGATTAAGCTTCTCATATTTAGCAAATCCGGCAAGTCAGTATGATGTGCTGGTTTTCTCTCTTCTTTCCCTGAAAACGTGCATCGTTTCTAGACTAGCAAATAACTTACCAGAAAGAACATTATACCATTAGTGGGAGCATGAATTACATTTCTTAAGAAAGCTAAAATACCCCGAAACTTTTTTTGTTAGTAATTATAGGTTATGACTTCATATATTTACATAATTTTAAGAAATTTGCTTTTAAGTAAACCAAAGAAGAATGCTCTTTAGTATCAATTTTGTGTCACTCCTTTCTGGCTACATTATGATGATAAAATCATCTGCTGCGTGTACTGTCTGTTCTTACCACTTCTTGGTATTGATGGTAAGTAAAGGTTCAAAGAATGAAAGCCTGAGTCAGCCCTTGATCTACACGTTGGTGAAATGAAACCGTGAGCTTGAACGTTCTGTAATCTTTCATTTCTGTATTTAAGTACTGAGGGAGATCCTAGAGCTTCCTCAAAGTGCTACTGTAAGAATTAGCAGACCTGCGTACAGCATCCCAGCAGCTGTGATTTCCTGTGTGATCTCTGCTGGTGTCATGCAGGGTTGGTCTCTTTATGCCCCGGGTACCATTTCTGGCCCCCTTTGGGGCAGGTAGACCATTTCCCTCTTTATCAGAGCTTTCTTTCCGTTTTTTCTGTTCTGAACCTACCTAAGGTTAGCTGCTATGAGCTTTCTAGACTTTTTGAGGGGAAATAATGGCATATTCTGTCTTAACTGTCCTCCCTCTGCCAATACCAGGATGGATGGAGATAGAGCAAAGAAAGAAATGTGTTATAAACATCAAGAAATTTAAAAACTCTTCTACATGATCTTATTGCTATGACTTGAAAGAAATACATGTCATTGGCCAAAAAGCACACATTTAATAGATCAGAAGTGGAACTGGCCATTTTTCTTTCCCTAATGAGAATCTGTAGCCTATTCTGAGGGCATTTAAGATGTTCATTAATCATATAAAGTAATGCCTACCCATTGCTTGTGCAAATATTGCTGAGATTTATTTAACTGATGGTCACATGTCTCTCTGGTCCAGGTAGCTCTGGTTGAAATCACATTATGAATTCCATAGAGCAGGTGTCAACAGATTATTTTCTGTAAATGATCAGATAGTAAATATTTTCAGATTTGGAGCTGTAGGTCTCCATTACAATTATTTAACTCAGTAGTTGCAGCCGGAAAGTAGGTTTAGATAACATGTAAACCAATGAATAAGGCTGTGTTACAATAAAATATAGGAGCAATATAAACCAGAGGCCTCCCTGTAGGATCCTCTGCTCTGGGTTTTCTTTCTGACTGAAATGCTTTCCCCCAAAGAGCATTGTGGGCGGACCTAGTCTCTCTCAAGTGTATGCTTTAATATGTCCCTTGCTGTTAGGCCCTGACCACCAAATTTAACACTATAAATCTTTCTTCCCTGCCGCCCCCCTCACATCTTTATTTTCTTTTCCAGGGCTTCTAGGCCAGGTGATTTGTCTCATATAAGCTCCGCAGGGAAAGTCATCTACAGTGCTTTTTTTGTATGTTGATATCCCTAGTACAACTTTGCCTCGCACGTGATAGGTGTTCAGTAATTGTTAAAAAAAGAATCAGTAAAGACATAGCATTAGATGTTATTTTTTCTTTTAATTTTCATAAAACAGCAATTAAAAAAATTATAAGGACTTTTAATACAAACTGCTAAACTCAGCAATATGTTAGTGGATGAAAATGTCTGGTGCTATCGATACAATTGGTATACACTAAAGACTGCAGTGAACTTTCAGTCTTTTGTTATGTTTTCCCCTTTAATATTAGAACCATGACTTATCAAAACAGCTTTAAAACAGCCACAGTCCAGTTTATACTTTTCATATAGTTTGTGAAACTGTCTTTGTTTAATGAGTGACATTGAACAAAATAAACATGTGATCTGAACATATTTCACATGGTTTAGTATCTGTTTGCTTTTGAAATGGAAATGCCAATTCTGAATCAGTGCACAGTGTATGAAAACTGTCCAATGTTTAGTTAAGGAAATAATTGTATAACACCATAAAACAAAAGAGATGCTGAAACATTTTCATTTTAAAGTATGCAGTTATTTAAATATTTGAATGACTTAAAAATAATATGCTTAAGACTTGTGGTTTTAAAAATCATTTGAAAGGAACTTGATGAAATGTCAAAATTGTTACCAGTGTTTTAAACAGGTCAAAGAAGATGAAAAATTAATAAATGATACTTTTCATAATGTTTCACTGAGTTTTGAGGTTTTGAAAAAAAAAATTCTCACCTGCTTTTCCCAGGTGTAATCAATAAGCTCCAGCTTTTCCGCAGATCTGTGTAGATGGTAATATGAAGGACGGGATACAATTTTAGGAGGAGTCCTGCAAATTATTATAAGGAAAAGACATCATGGTTGAATGTGCTGCACCTTTTCTAGGAGATACAGAAATTGCAGTTTCTGAGTATATCTGCAACAAGAAAACTTTTTTGACTTTTTTTTTTTTTTGAGACAGAGTCTCAGTATGTCATCCCGGGTAGAGTGCAGTGGCGTCACAGCCCAGCTCACAGCAACCTCAGACTCTTGGGCTTCAGTGATTCTCTTGCCTCAGCCTCCTAAGGAGCTGGGACTACAGGTACCTGCCACAGTGCCCAGCTATTTTTTGTTGCAGTTGTCATTGTTGGTCAGCTGGGTTTGAACCTGCCAACTTCGGTGTTTGTGGCTGGTGCTGTAACTACTGTGCTATAGGCGCCGAGCCAGTTTTTGTTTTCTTGAGACAGGCTGTTGGGACAGTCTGTTGCCTGGCCCAGGGTGCAGTGCAGTGATGTGGTGTTCTCAAACTCCTGGGCTTAAACTATTCTCTTGCTCAGCTTTCTGCCCCAGTAACGGGGAGTACAGGTGCCTGCCACCCCACCTGGCTCATTTTTCTGTTTTGTGGAGATGGGGTTTTGCTCTTATTTGGGCTGGTTTCAAGCAGCCTCCCACTCAAGCAACCCTGAACTCAATCAATCCTCCTACTTTGCTGGGATTACAGGCCTGAGCTACTGCACCTGACTTCTTTTGATTTTAACTTATTATTTTCTCATGATGTTTAGGCATATAGCATAAAGCACTGAGCATATTTATAAAACCTGGCTTGTAGGTGCATAATGAGGAATTTGTATTTTACCTGAGAAGATGTTTTGCAATTTTATTTCTTACTTATACTTGAGGAGAATATCCGTGGCAGTGTGAGCCTGAGATATCAGAGTCTTAACGGTGAGGTCAGCAGTCTGAGAAGGAGGAGTACAAAGGCAAGCCAGATCATCTCCTGGTCTTTTTGTAACTTCCATTTAGAGAAGATGAGAAATATGTACACATAACTATAAGACCAGAAAAAGACAGATTATAATTGATACAGAAAGGTTCACAGAGCATAGAGATTTACAGGGTTACAGAGGGTTGAGAAAGTATTTCTTTGAAGACCTTCTAGGGAGGAAAAAGTAGCAGTTGAATTGGCCTTTGGGAAATGGATATGATTTCAACTGACATTTTTAGATGAAATACTTTTCTGGCTAGAGAGAGTGGAGAGGCACTGAGGTGGGGGAAGTCTGGATGGACTGATGCATGAGATAGTGAGCAGGGGTTAAGATCAAAGTGGAGGCTGGGGTTGTTCTTATCAAAATTACAAGGTCCAGGCTGGGCACGGTGGCTCACACCTATAATCCTAACACTCTGGGAAGCTGACACTCTGGGAGGCTTGAGTTCGAGACCAGCCTGAGCAAAAAATAAGACCCATCTCTACTAAAAGTAGAAAGACTGAGGGAAGAAGATTGCTTGAGCCCAAGTTGGAGGTTGCTGTGAGCTATGATGCCATAGCACTCTACCCAGGGTTGACAGCTTGAGACTCTGTCTCAAAAAAAAAAAAAAAAAAAAGAGAGCTGCCAAGGTCCAGGAGAACCGGGAGGGAGAGGCTTGTCTGTGAAGAGCATGCTCATGTTGAACTGAGATCTGGGGGAAGTGGAAAAGCCGATGGTCAGTCACCAAGGACAGGTCAGAGCCCAGACAATGGCTGGGAGTCAGAACACTAGAAGCAAGTAGCCTGTGAGTTGGTGGAAGTTCATGGTTCATCCTGCCGCGTCTTTGTCATGACCAATTTCCCAGCTGAAGTCCACACTCCAAGGCTCCATTACTGGGCTGTTCCCCACCTGGGCGCATAAGTATTTGAGTGCCCCAGGTCTCCTGGTAATGCTGCCCTGGAGCTGTCCTTCCAGTGAAGGGCAAATGTTGTAGAAAATTGAAAAGTCTATATCTGACTAGGGTAAGTATCAGTTACCGCATTGAGTTAACAGTTCATTCTCAAATCCCTGATAAAAAGTATCCTTTTATAACTGCAAATTAGTGGACTATTTCTCAAATCACCTGCCACTGGTAAAGACATCGATCTGTTGCTGTGTGACTCAATTTCTCAGAAACTGCATTTCCTACATAAAAGTGTAAGGTCAAGACTTTTCTGTGGGATCATTTGGCAGAGTAGGCCTGTCTTTAGCCTCATCTTACTTTGTTAAGTAAACAAAATCTCAATTTTGTTTCTCTCCAAAAGATCACCATTTTATAGCAGGTGAGCTTGGATAGTATTACTGAAGTTTGCTCCTAGTCCACGTTTACCTTGACAAATATAAGATGAAATAATGTATTCACATTGAAGTTCTAAAATTCAAATTTTTGTTGTTAGAAAAATAACATAGTTTGTGTCAGAAAGTTGTACATGGCTTATTCAATTAAAACAAAAACAGCAACTTCCTTCCCCTCCAACTTCTTCCCAAAAGGCAGACACTTACTTTTTTTTTTAATTTTTTCTATACATATACATGTGTTTATTTGGTTTCCACTTTTTACCTTCATAAAACTAAAAAGGCTTAAAATTTAACAACAGTAACAATGTTTAAGATAAGGACTAGAAACAAAAACCTCGTAAGGAATGAATGAAGATAAATACATTCAGAAAAAAATAATAAGTTTTTTTTTTTTTTTGGCCGGGCCTGGGTTTGAACCCACCACCTCCAGCATATGGGGTCAGCACCCTATCCTTTTGAGCCACAGGCACCGCCCAAAAAATAATAAGAAGTTAACTGATGACTCTGTACTGAACTTCAGAGTCAAAGCATTCTATGATAGACATACTCTTATCTGACAATGTGAATGTTACTTTTATTGCATTATTATTATTACTCAAAACTTCATTGCAGCAATCTTCTGATTTCTTTTCTGAAATTTTTTTTGAGACAGTGACTCACTGTGTTACCAAGGCTAAAGTACAGTGATGCAATCATAGATCATGGCAATCTCTAACTCCTAGGCTCCAGAAATTCTGCTTTGGCCTCCTAAGTAGGTAGAACTACAGGCACTTGTCACCATGCCCTGCTACTGTTTTTATGTTTTGTAGAGACAGAGTCTTGCTATGTTGCTTGGACTAGTCTTGAACAATTGCTCTCAAGTAATCTTCCTGCCTCAGCTTCCCTAAGTGCTGAGAAGTCAGCTACCGTGCCTGACTTACAGTTTAGTATTATTTTCTTTTCTTTTTTTTTTTTTTTGAGACAGAGCCTCAAGCTATCCCCCTGGGTACAGTGCCGTGGCTTCATAGCTCACAGCAACCTCCAACTCCTGGGCTCAAGTGAGTCTGCCTCCCAAGTAGCCAGGACCACAGGCGCCCGCCACAACGCCCGGCTATTTTTTTTTTTGGTTGCAGCCGTCATTGTTTGGCGGGTCCGGGCTGGATTCGAACCCACCACCTTAGGTGTATGTGGCTGGCGCCTTAGCCACTTGAGCCACAGGCGCCAAGCCAGTATTATTTTCTTATCCCTGTGACTGCTACTCATATTTGAGCTATGTAGTATGGTTTGATTTTTTCCCCTTCATTTATAGCTTTTAGTTTTCCTTTGATTAATAATTTTGTTTTTTTGTTTTCATAATTTTTGTACTTATCTGTTCATTTGAAAATTCTTCCTAAGAACTATGAATCTCAGAAGTAACTTAAATACCAAAGATACCAAAAATATGTATACACAGTTTAGAAAGAAAAAAAAATTTTTTAAATTGTAATAGTCAATCTATACTGATAACAGAAGATGGCTACAAGGCACATTTGACTTCTGCAATTATAAGAGGTGCTTGAAGTGGTTACATATCAGCATCTAGACACTTCTGATTATGGCAAGTCACTGCCTGAGCAGCGCTGACCCAAGTGTTCACTTGTGTCCCTGTCCATGCCCTTAGGTTTTCTACCCGAAATACCCCCAGGGTAGCAGGTTTTCAGTGGTACATCTCATCCTGTAACCCCCCCAATAGGTATCAGTCAGAGGGTGTTAAGGTAGGAGAATGTGGGGGAAGCTCACCCACGCCTCTTGGTCCTATCCATTGTCCTGGAAAATTCTTACTGAGGAAAGTTCTCACGTCTTGGTGTACGCAATAATCTTGGGATGAAAACTTTCCATTTTGCTGTTTTAAGAATGTGTCACATGCTTGTTCTGCAGACTCCTGTCTCACGTGCACACTGTTGTAGACTCTGTGTAAGCTGCTCCAACACCATAGTAGAAGAAATAGGATTTGGCACTGTGTGAAGCCTCCCAGGTCTTCCCTCGTGCATGTCGCACACGGCACCAGGCACCTTA
>CAUYQS010067592.1:0-25875 GCA_963574585.1 Otolemur crassicaudatus
GCCCTGGTGGTGCTCAGCAGCACGTCCATCTACTCTCTGGGCTGTGATCTGCCTCAGTCCCACAGCCTGGGCAACAGGAGGGCCTTGGTTCTCCTGGCACAAATGAGGAGAATCTCTCCTTTCTCCTGCCTCAAGGACAGACATGACTTCAGATTCCCCCAGAAGGAGTTTGATGGCAACCAGCTCCAGAAAGCTCAAGCCATCTCTGTCCTCCATGAGATGACCCAGCAGACCTTCAACCTCTTCAGTACAAATGACTCATCTGAGGCTTGGAATAAGACCCTCCTGGACCAGTTCCGCAGTGGCCTCTATCAGCAGCTGAATGAGCTGGAAGCCTGTCTGATGCAGGAGGTGGGAGTGGAAGAGGCTGCCCTGATGAACCAGGACTCCACGCTGGCCATAAGGAGCTACTTCCAAAGGATCGCTCTCTACCTGAAAGAGAAGAAATACAGCCCTTGTGCCTGGGAGGTGGTCAGAGCAGAAATCCTGAGATCCTTCTCTTCATCAACAAGCTTGCAAGAAAGAATAAGGAGAGAGGAATGAGGACAGTTCAACATGGAATCTTTTGATTGACTGATGCACCATCTTACACATTCATGAGTTCTGCTATTTAAAAGACTCTCATGTCTGCTATAATCATGACATAGATTTTGATTTTTTAAGTATTTTCAGGAGTAATAAGCAACATTGTGTTCAGTTCTACAGGTTCTGTTCGCTTACAGATGACCATGCCAATGTATCTATATATCTATTTATTTAAATATTATTTATTAAACTATTTGTAAGATTTAAATTATTTTGTCCATGCAATATCATCCATACTTTTGTATTGTAGTTAATATAACAAAAATTTTCTTTATATTTATTCAAATTATTATTTTGTTTTTGTTTATTAAATTTTATAAAAATAGTTGTTGTATTTGTCCATTCCTTTAAAAAGAAATACCAAGTCTGACTGTAAAACCTGATCAAAGAAAAAATGGTATAACTCATTTACCCATCATTATATTTAAGTTATAAGAACAGTTCAAAATGAAGTTCTTTGTTTTAGGTTGTATGTTGTCCTCAAGATATGGAGGTAACCATAAAAATATAGCTTCTTCCCTCTTATCACTTTGAATTTTGTCAGGAAAGAACCTAAAAACTATAACCATACTTAACTAATATATGTTAAGATAAATAATATAGTAACGAAAAAGAAAACCAGTAATATTCCTTTAGTAGAAGCTAGAGTGAGGGAGATAGGGAAATAAAAACAAAAGTAGTAGATATATACTCTACAGTTGAGGGACACAAAATTAACTGCAAATGTCCACTGGTAATTCAATATTTGAGTCTGCAATTTTCAAACAAAACTATGAACAGAAGTGGTTATTTGGGAAGAGTTTACAGAGTAAAAATAGGACTTAAAACTTATCCCTGCAAACTTTAACTTTAAAGGGAGGGAAAAGACCCCTTTTTTTTTCAGTTTTTAGCCGGGGCTGGGTTTGAACCCGCAACCTCGGCATATGGGGCCAGCACCCTACTCCTTTCAGCCACAGGCATCACCCGAGGGAAAAGACATAAATGAAACTAGTTGGAATGGCCATATACTAGAAGGATAAGAGAAAATGGTGATGAGAGGATATTTAAAGAACTAAACTGTTTAGAAATAGAATTGATACATTCATGCAAACTGTAGATTGAAATTGACTGCTACAATGGGCATTGGTGGTTTTAGTAGGAGCTGTTTTGGTAGAATTAATCAGCAGAAACCATATCAATATGCATGGTAGGGAAAATAGGAGAAAAAGTTAGTGACAATATATCTAGAAAATAATTTTGAGAATTTTGTCTTCTGAAGTTAAGGAGAGAAATAGAGTAGGATCTGGAAGAGAATGTATATTATATTGTCATAGTTTACTCTTTTGGAAATATACATATTATAGATATATAAAATTATAGGTCATTTATATGGATTTTATGTATTGATAAATCATATTAATGTTTTACATTTTATTTATCTTAAATCATGACATATTATTTCCAATGATCATTTATCATTATTTGGATTAATACTATGTTGAATGCCAGTAAACTGCTCTGTAGGTTGAAATCATCTACTCTAGTGGGAAAAGAGTTGTTATCAGCAACTTTAGTGAAGCTGGCTTAGTAGAATTAATGAGCAGAAACCAGATTGGAGTAGGTGGAAAAGTCAATAAAAGAAAAGAAAAGCACCCATTGTCATTTTTTGACCTGGGGAATCACTTTCCTTTCATCATATTCAGACTTGATTTTTATTTCCTTTTGCTTCAACTTATTCAAGTATAATGATGGTTTTCTATGAATGTTTAATGAAAAAAGGAAAAAAAATGACACATTGAAAACTATGGAAAATAATGGTACTGAATCTTTATATTTACTTCCATATTTTGGTATTTACCTCAAGGTAAAATTGAAAGTAATTCAGAAGCAGCCATAAAATAATTGACCAGGAAAATATTAAATTTAAAAGAATGTATACAAATTTCAAAACTAGTAAAAGGAAGCAGGCTAATTTTATCCAAAATAGTAAGTTTGGCTTCATTGACCCACACTTAACACTTTGAGATGGAGAATGATAAACTAAAAAGCTCAACAGAAATTCATGAGTGAATGATCTAAGGACAGTTAGTAGTTACTTCAGCGTAATCTTCCGATGGGAGCAAAATCAGGATGAAATATCTTGTGGCCAGCTTAGAAATGTAAAGCATAAAAAAAGAAAAAAAAAAGAAATGTAAAGCATAAAAAGTATTGAAAAGTTTAATGAATTGAATTCAATATGGAAATCAACATTTGATAAAATTTCTTTTCCTAGTTAAGGTAAAAATTTAAATAGGATATTTTACACAACTCCTTGCCCACATGCACACATATTGAATTTTTGCTCCTGTCACCTGGAGGCTATGGAAGTATTAAACACCTTTGTATCAGATTAAAAGAAGAGAGAGCTGCTGCTGACAACCTAGTTCAGTCATAGAAACACTCTGCGATCTTCAGCAGTTGATTGAAAACAAAACCAACCACTCTCCAATGAAGGTGTACCCAAATTTCTAAGTTGTAATGAGTAGACTCATGCCAGCCCAATAATGAGTTAGCAAGGGTTGAATTAGAAAACTGGAGACTCTGTTAGCCAGAGCAAATGGTTAAAGGTATGCTATCTCACCTGGGAGGTGAAGTGATGCTGGGGAAAGATAAAATGCTGTGGGTCTTAATTCAAACTGGCACACCACATGCACCTGAAAACATAAGATAGTAAGTGATTTTGGAGTCACTAATAAAAAAATCAATGAAACATGGAAAACTTCTGTAACAATCCTGGACATGAGGCATTGGTGAAGTTCAGCCACAGGGCCATATTTGAAAGTTTTCTTTTGTCAGGGAAAATCTGAGAATATTATTTATTAATAATTACATCTTCAATCATCACTATGAGCTCTGTGATAATGATAAAATAATGAACAAGATATAGGACTTTCTCTTAAAAAGGTTACTTGCTAAACAGGTCTAATAAATCCTTTCTCAAGAGGACAAATTTGGAGCCTGGTACGCAAAATAAAGCAAGGAAAGAGCCCAGTCAGAGGTAAAATCTTGTTCTTAGTAAGAAAAGGAACACTATGTTGGTTTGACTTTAATACAAACACCTTTCTCGTTTTAAAGATTTGAATCTATGTTAGGACATCAGAAGTTTCTTAGCAAAATTAAACTTAGTTAAGAGAATTAATGGAATCATATAAATTGCTGATGCCCTCTATTCAGTTTTAGAGGCAACACAAAAGGAAGCAAAGAAAAAATGCATACATAGGAGCATTCAGAAAATGAATAGCACTATGTTCTCTACTTACGAGACAAGCATGTAAAGGTCTTCAGTGATGTTAGAGGCCAAGACTCACACAGACACACACTTCATTCAGGCCACCAGCTATCTCAAGATCCCCAATTGCCCATTAATATTGATGATTTTAATGATGGGCTGTGACCTGTCTCACAACCATGAACTAGTTGCCAGGAAAACCTTCATGATTCTGGGCCAAATGAGGAGACTCTTCCCTTCCTGTGTCTGAAAGACAGATATAACTTCAGATTCCCCTGGAAGATGGGAGATGGCAGACAGTTGCAAAAGGCCCAGGCCATGTCTCTCTCCACAAGATGCTGCAGTAACCTTCCACCTTTCCCGCACAGAGTACTCCTCCGTGCTCCTCTGCTGCCTGGAACATGACCCTGCTGGTCAAACTCTGCACTGGACTTCACTGGCCGCTGGAAGACCTCTTTAACAAAGAAGAAGGGACTTGAATGATGAATATTCAGTTTTACAGGGTGTTTTGGCATTTCATCTTTATTCAGCAATTGTGCTGAATACTTGTGATTATCAAATAGGACGCATTTTTCATTGTACGTAACAATATGGTATAGAAATGTTCACTTTTATGTTGTGGTAGGAAAGAACAGCAGGCTTGAAGACTATTTCTCTTTTGATGCTCATTTAATTCATGCAGAACCCGTCTATCCAGCTTCTTTTCCTTACCAATTTGTTTCAAATCATCCAATATTGTTGGAGTAGTAACTTCAAACCTTACTGCTAATTCACACAGGCTGGATTGGATTCGTTTCCACTACAGCTGTCACCTCGTCATTGTACACATTGGTCTCAGGTTGCCCGTGTGGCTCATTTTCAAGATTAAAATCACCAGAGCAAAACTTCTCAAACCATTCACATACCGTGTCTTCATTAGCCATATCCTCCCGAAACAGTTCATTTATATTATTTCAAATAGTCTGCACTATTGGGGTCCTTTGGGTCCACAAAGGAACTCATATTCAAAAATAACACAAATTTTTGACTTACCCAAGGTTTCGCAAAAATTGTTTTAAAAAAATTTTGAAAGATAATCACCAGCCAAAATTTTCATTTGAAAGAATGAGGATGTACTTTCACAATAACCCCCCCCCCCACCAAAAAAATAAGAATACAAAAAATAGAGGGCATCAACAAAGTAAAATGTCAGAGGTATTAACTGTCAAACTTAGTACTTAAGAAAATCGAACATTTCTTGCTTAATAACAAAAAATTATTATTTATTTTATTATTATTAAATAGTATAAACTAGGTCTGACAATTAAGTTCACAAACTCATCCTGAACATCACTACAGTCACCTTCGAAGTACGCACCTTGGGAGCTGTGCACTGATGCCAGTGCCTCATCTACCCTTCAAATTTGGAACTCTTTTTATAGAATGACCATCAGAGCTACGATTATACAGCTCACAAGAATGCACAATGCCACTCAGCAAGACATTGGAATACTACGTTAACAAGAACACAGTTTTAAGACACTGATATACCACAGTGGTGAAACCTTACTTGCACGGTGGCAAGTTCACAAACTTAATTGTCAGACCCCTTTGGACAACACTTCATGGCAAAATCTTCTCCTTTAGGGACTCTTATCTTCCTGGGATAGAACAGAACAGGAACAGATCACTGATTTTTAATACAGAGTAATTAGTGCTCTAAGTATCCAGCATTGAAAGAGGATTACTTCTGCCTATTCAACTCACCATAGGAATACGGTTAACATCTGCATAAAGGGTTTTATAATCTTTTAAGAATTATGGAAGTAGAAAAGCATAATTCATAAGAACAATACAAAAAAATAGAGTTAATGTCATAAAATGAAATGTAAATAAAAAGAATTAAAAATAGCAAAGCAAACGGAAAAACATTCTAGCCCAATGTATTTTTAAAAATGTTATACAAAGATGCCTGAAAATTGTAGCTTATTAGGCAGTTATATAAACATTTTAGCTTATTAGCCAATTAAATAAATATTAATTTTATATACTTCGTGTCACTACATCCATTCTCTGAAATCAGTCCTTAAGAAGTTTGTAAAAAGGTTAAAAAATTCATTTCAACAATATGACCACACATTTTTCTCCAGGTACTGCTCTTTTTTCTTTCTCTCTTCACAGATAAACTCAAAAGTTTCTGTCCACTTTGTCCAATGCCTTTTTTCTTACGTACCCTTAGTCAGTATACTCCAGTCTAGATTCTGCAGAATAACTTCTGTCAAGCCAGCTCTCCCTTTGCCTTAATGTAAAACACTGTCCTTTAAACACAGTTCTTCCCTTAAACAACACTCTTTATCACTGTTTTCTCCTGGCTGACCTCCTATTATGCTATCATTCCATCCCAATGCCTTTCTCAGGTTCCTTGTTCTCTTTCCCGCATTAAAATGTGAAGGTCTCCAACTACTTCAATTTTTAATCATCTTCTCATTCTCTATTTCTACCAGCTTCACTTATCCCTAGGCATTTGGGTACCAAATATATCCCAGCTCTCAGATTACCATATACAGCCATAGCACTCTGCAAATTCCAGAGTTGTGCATGTCCTCCAGCTGTCAAGTCTCCAATTTCTGGTGATAGAAGCCACCTTTCTTTTGCACATGGTGTTAGCTTAAAATGCAGTTGAAATTAATTAACTAATTAATACTTTTATGTCTTTTTCCAGGAAAAAGAAAAATTTCAAGCAAACTGAAGCTCTCTTTTTACCCTGAAGATAGTCATACATCAATTGTTACATATAGCTTGAACTAGATGAATAATGAACTGAACTTCCATTCTTCTCTTAAGGTTGCCAAATCAGCTTTGGGATCAATTTATTAAAAATAATGCAAAAAGATCTGAAAATAAAACTTTAAATAATAAAGAAAATAATTTAAAAATATAAAGGTAAACACTTTCTATGTAATTACCACAATGTGTAGGTGAAAATATCATACAAGCAGAAATACTGAAATACAATAAATATTGTAGAATTGATATAGTTAATTATGTAAGTAAATGAATTAATAATGTCATCTACAATGGGTTAAGGTCCCTAACAGCTGTATGCTTTAACATAGAGTTGCTTACCATTACCAACAGGAGTGGTGACAAATTTGATTCAGTTTATTTCATGATGAAGGCAGAAAAAATAGTCTTTTGAAATGACTAAACATGCAAGAGTATGATGAAGAATATCTGTCCATAATAATAATTTCATTGAGAGAACAGGTCTGTTCCTTAGCTATTAATTTTTCTTGCAAGTTTAATGACAAAGAGAAGTACCTCATGATTTCTTACTCTGACTTCCCAAGCACAGCAATGCTGTTCTTTTCCAGATAGAGACCAATTCCCTGGAAGTACCTCTCCACAGCCAAGTTGGACCTGTCACTGCTCAAAGAGTCCTTCTAATCGCCCAACTCCGGCACCAAGCAAGTTTCTTGAATTTCCCAAAGCTGATAAAGTCCAGTAAAGAGTTTATACAGGCTAGTCTCATTCCAACCAGCCTCTTGAGTACAGATTGACAACCCGCAGAAGCATCTCATGGAAGACCATCCATCACAAACAACAGGAAAAAAAAAAAAAAAGAAAACATTAAATGTCTATCAGGAGGGACTGATTAAATAATTTATGATATACTCACTCAGTGGGCAACAACTGAATTATTTAAAATATAAAGAAGCTCTATATATATCATAAAAATCTGAGGATATCTTGAGGAGGTGAAAAGGAAAGATGCAGAACAATGAATATGGTATGCTAGCTTTTATATAAAAATTAGAAGAATGTAATAAAAGAATATAACTATATTCTTAACTATATTCTTAGCTTGCATATGCATTTGAAACTTTGGATGGATTCAGAAGGTGACAGTAATTTCAAACTTTGGAAAATGCTGGAAGAAATTTGCTTATATGTTAAAATTTAAATTTACTAGTAATTATAGAAATTTAAGTTAATAAAATACCCATAAAGAGAAAAATGAGCAGAGGGGAAATGCACAAACATCGTTGATGACAGTATTTTGGAAATATCATCTTGAATCCATAGTCTGTTAAATATTATCCCAAACAGAGCAAACTTTTGTGTCCAGATTCTGTTAAGTTTATTACAGATGCTATAAAACAATGGAGACAAGAAGGTATATATTCAGAAATAATGGGCAAACTATGTAGAGTTATTGAAAAAGTGTGTAATCATTTAGAAATTGCAGAAAATAAAAGCACGAAAAAATTATTTATGATATCACCGTGAGCCAAAAATTCAGAATTTATCATTTATCATAGTATATGTACAGACTTGGTAGACAAATACTGTGTGTTTTGAATACAGAATATGAACCAAATTGTACCTGAGGGGTTTATTAAATTGTGTGAGATAAAAATTAAGTGCTTTATAGAAAAAAAAAAAAAAAAGCATCCTCCTTCTGTCTTCTACCAGATCCTCTTACAATTTATACAAAAGCTGCATTTGATTGTTACTCAAAAGCCAGGAAGTGTAAACCCTTTTTTTTAAAGTATCGGTTTTGTGGAAAGAAAAGCTCAGACACTGCGAACAGCTTAATACCAGAAGTGCAGGAAAACACACGCATACTACCTGGGTCACCCACTCTGGTCTAATTTAGTCCCACAAACACCGCCACCCTAAGAGCCCCAGGGGGCGCCCACCCCAAACAACTCGGCTTCCGCAATCCCGGCCCTCCCCGCCCGGCTCACTTCCTCCCCATCCCGCGACCCCTCCCCCACACGCCCGCCCACTGACAAGCTCTGCAGGCCGCGCAGCCGCAGTACCTGCGGTGGCCGCTCCTAGCCCGGGGGATCCTGGGACTAGGCCTTTCCGGAAGGACCGGCTCGGCGTCCGGGGCTAGGCCGGTGTTCCAGGCCCAGGCCGGTGTTCCAGGCCCTTGCTCGAAGACAGGCCAGTGGCCGCCGCAACGCTCCAGTGACGTCGGAAGGTGCAGTGAGCCGCTCGCCGAGGTGCGGTGACTCGCGGTCGATTGAGCCGCGGAGCCGCAGTACGTGGCGGTGCCCTCCCCCCACCGCCTTGGCCTGAAGCGGAACTGCTGCAGGAGCGGCCTCACAAGCCGGCGGGACGAGGTGAACCGGGTCATTTAACTGCCTTCAGGTGATGAATCATCTGCATAATAATCAGATTTGAGGTCCACAGCCATTTGTGGTCCTCGTGGAGAACGATTATTATCGGTGGGTGACTGTGTGTTCTGAGGGTGCCACAGTGACTGCTCTTGATAAGGAACGCGAGCTCTCCTGCTCTTTGGACACCTAGTTTCCAGTAGAACTTTCGGGTTGTAGCCTCTTTCTTTGGCTTACACCTCTGTGCAAAAGGAAGGCTTTCCCATGAAAGTGTCTCTGGGTAACGGCGAAATGGGCGTCTCTTCCCATCTGCAGCCTTGCAAGACAGGAACCACACGCTTTTTTACCAGCAATACTCACAGTTCGGTGGTATTGCAAGGTTTTGATCAGCTTAGAATAGAAGGATTGCTTTGTGATGTGACTCTGGTACCTGGCGATGGAGATGAAATTTTCCCTGTTCACAGAGCTATGATGGCGTCTGCTAGTGATTATTTCAAGGCTATGTTCACAGGTGGAATGAAAGAACAAGATTTAATGTGCATTAAGCTTCATGGGGTGAACAAAGTTGGTCTAAAGAAAATCATTGATTTTATTTATACTGCAAAACTTTCTCTAAATATGGACAATCTTCAGGACACACTTGAAGCCGCCAGCTTTTTGCAAATTTTACCTGTTCTGGACTTTTGTAAAGTATTTCTTATATCAGGAGTCTCTTTGGATAACTGTGTTGAGGTTGGACGAATTGCTAACACCTACAACCTTATAGAAGTGGATAAATATGTTAATAATTTCATCCTGAAGAACTTTCCTGCTTTACTGAGTACTGGGGAGTTTCTAAAACTTCCTTTTGAACGGCTTGCCTTTGTGCTTTCCAGTAATAGTCTTAAGCACTGTACTGAACTTGAACTCTTTAAAGCTGCCTGTCGCTGGCTTAGGTTGGAGGACCCTCGGATGGATTATGCTGCAAAATTAATGAAGAATATTCGATTTCCATTGATGACACCACAGGACCTCATCAATTACGTGCAGACAGTAGATTTCATGAGAACAGACAATATTTGTGTGAATTTGCTTTTAGAAGCTAGCAATTACCAAATGATGCCATATATGCAGCCAGTGATGCAGTCAGATAGAACTGCCATTAGATCTGACTCTACTCACCTGGTTACATTAGGAGGAGTTTTGAGGCAGCAGTTGGTTGTCAGTAAAGAATTAAGGATGTATGATGAAAGAGCACAAGAGTGGAGATCTTTAGCCCCCATGGATGCTCCCCGTTACCAGCATGGCATTGCTGTCATTGGAAACTTTCTTTATGTAGTTGGTGGTCAAAGTAATTATGACACAAAAGGAAAAACTGCTGTTGATACAGTTTTCAGATTTGATCCTCGATATAATAAGTGGATGCAGGTTGCATCATTAAATGAAAAGCGCACATTCTTCCACTTGAGTGCCCTCAAAGGACATTTGTATGCAGTTGGTGGGCGCAGTGCAGCTGGTGAACTGGCCACGGTGGAATGTTACAACCCAAGAATGAATGAGTGGAGTTATGTTGCAAAAATGAGTGAACCACACTACGGCCATGCTGGAACAGTGTATGGAGGCTTAATGTATATTTCAGGAGGAATTACCCATGACACTTTCCAAAATGAGCTCATGTGTTTTGACCCTGATACAGACAAATGGACACAGAAGGCACCAATGACTACAGTCAGAGGTCTGCATTGCATGTGTACAGTTGGAGATAAGCTCTATGTCATTGGTGGCAATCACTTCAGAGGAACAAGTGATTATGATGATGTTCTAAGCTGTGAATACTATTCACCAACCCTTGACCAGTGGACACCAATTGCTGCTATGTTAAGAGGTCAAAGTGATGTTGGAGTTGCTGTCTTTGAAAATAAAATCTACGTTGTTGGTGGATATTCTTGGAATAATCGTTGTATGGTAGAAATTGTCCAGAAATATGATCCAGAAAAAGATGAGTGGCATAAAGTCTTTGACCTTCCAGAATCTCTTGGTGGCATTCGAGCTTGTACCCTCACAGTTTTTCCACCTGAAGAAAACCCGGGGTCACCTTCTAGAGAATCGCCTCTCTCTGCACCTTCGGATCATTCTTAAGTCTGAGATAAAATAACATTGAAATACATTATGGGTGATCTCAGACTTCCTCTTTACTTGTATCTTCTTGTGATGATTGGTACAGTTATTAGATAAAAAAGGTAATTGATGTTATTTGTCTTGTTTGGTAACTTAGTGAGTTTATCAAATGGTTAACAAATGTATTCAACATAGTTAGCTGTTTTATCAATGAAAAAGATATATAGAGAAACGTTTAGATGTCTTTTTGTGATGTTACATAAGTCAAACTGTAGGTGGTAATTTGTCCATTATGCTTAAGAGTTGAATGTTTTCATATTTGACTGCAAAACATCAAAGGGAGGCCACCTGCCCCAACCTAAAATAATACATAAATGGTTGCCAAGTATTATTAGCTACCTCCCTCTTTTCATAGTTTCTGACATTCCTGTTAACAAATTAGATTGTGTGGTTGCATTCAGAATATGTGAAGTTTCTTAGATAGTAGAAATAATATTAACTAGAAAAAATGTTGTAGCACTAAGTCAGGATCTGATATCTCTAGAGAGAGAAAGGAGAAAAAAACATGTAGTAAAAATATACATGTATACACATATACATACTTATGTATATACATACATATACGCAGTTTTAAAATGGGCACTTCAACTGTGGTGAAATTGTCTTTCAATTTAAATTGTTTTCTTTCCACAAAGCAGCTTTTGCTATTCAAATGGAAATCCTGTGCCAGAGAATAAATGTCTAAATAGTCATACTGAATTTAGATAAATTAGAGCTACATCGTATTAAGTTGAAAACTAAATTTGTCATTTGGTTAAATTGTTACTTTAAATGAAGCTTACATTTTTTGCTTGTAGAATGTTTTATATAGAGTTGCCTTTACACAGATCAGCAAAGGTCTGGTTTCAGAGAATTATTTTTGCTCAGTAAATTTAGGCTCTTCTCTTTTTCACCTTTTTGTTCAGTAAAGTTTAGGGATATGAAAAAAAAGAAAAATATTCTGAATAAAATTACAGAATTTTAAGTTCAGTCCCCCAACTTGATCATCCTAACGTGATTATTTTGTGATATGGGGTGATTGCCCTGGTGCTGCTCCAGTCCATGTGCATTCTGAGCTGTGTGATCTGCCTCAAGGTTATGATCTGAGCCAGCAGGAGATAGACTGATAGATTCTCTTCTGCATCCAGTCAGGAAAATGTCCATTTTTCAAGGTCCTGTTTTAAGGATGGGACCAACCTCAGACTCCCTAAGAAGCCAGTTGCAGAAAACCTGGTCTTGCAGGCAATGGTAATGTATATCTTCAGCCTCTGTAATACCAAGGGTATCCTTACTGATTGAGAACCTCATGGGGAGATTTGATGGGACCTTATCAGCAAATGGAACTATAGGAGCCGTCTGTAATGAGTAATTCTAAAAAGGTATTTTCCTAGAATAATTGTCTAACAGAAGAAAAAAAATACCATAATGACAAAGTATATATATATCCCTATAGTTGGGACATTGTGAGGATGTAAATCAGGAACAACTTTCTCTTTATTGACAATCCCATGATAAAACTCAGGAACCAAGGCAAATGATTGGCTTCTAGGGATCTGAACCTTACTGCCCATACAAGTGTAGATTCATTTTAATTTTTTTATTTCTGCATTGGCAGAAATTTTCATATTTTTTGTGTTTTTTCTAACAACTCAGTGTTTTATTACTAAAAATAGCATATTTGAGTACATTTAGAAAAAGTAGAAATTGCTGTTACACTTTGTTGTATTGAATAACAAGAAATGACATCCCAATCCTTTTCTTGAATATTAATGAGGTGAATATTTGTGTAATTTTGGGTAGTTGTGTTTCCTCTTTGATCAGAACTATTCATGTCCTTTGCCTTTGTGATACCTGTTGGAGTTGCTTTGTTTTTCATATCAAGTTATGTAATCTCTTTATATAATAAATATAATTTAACTGGCATTTGTTTGCATTGTTGGTTTTTTTCTTTCAATCTACTCAGTTAATTTCTGAAGTCATATTTGTCTTTTTTGTATTTTGACCTTTTAGGGGTAATTTTGTTAGGATTTCTTTATTTTTTATGTAGTATTGGTGTATTACTTTTCAGTGCTAATCCTGATATGCCAAGGTGGTATAGCCCTGCTTCTTTTCTATTCTGTATACCTTTTTTTTTTTCTCTTGTTGAAAAAAGGATTTCTGTCTTCTATTGTATCTGACCTTAGTGCTTTGTAATTAATATAATTGCTTAGCCAGGTAAACTAACTCTAATACATCCCTTGCCTCCAGCCTCACACAGCCCATCTCTGATCCTTTTAATTTCCCATTTTCTGCAGTTGACAGCTCTCTTGACAATCATACAAATGGCTGACTGATTCTGTGCTAATACAGATGGAGCACCTCTTGTCTTTAAATCCAAAATTATTTGAAGGCTGACATGATGCCACAAGTGAAAAATTCTACACCTGACCTTATGTGATAGTTGCAGTCCAAAGTTCATTTCATGCACAAAATTATTAAAACTTTTATAAAATTATTTTCCATTTTCTGCAGTTGACCGCTCTATTGGCAATCATACAAATGGCTGACTGATTCTGTGCTCATACAGATTGAGCACCTCTTGTCTTTAAATCCCAAATGCTCTAAAATCCAAAATTATGTGAAGGCTGACATGCCACAAGTGAAAAATTCTACATCTGACCTTATGTGATAGTTGCAGTCAAAAGTTTGTTTCATGCACAAAATTATTAAAACTTTTATAAAATTATAATTTTATATGTGTATAAGGTATGTAATATAAATGAATTTTGTGTTTAGACTTGAGTCCCCTCCCTAAGACATCTCCTGTATATGCAAATATTCTTAAAATCCTAAGAAACTTCCAAAATCTGAAACACTTGGTCCCAGACATTTTGATTACAAGATCCTCAACCTTATTGTTACTTAAATGTGGAATTCTTCCTTATAGAGGTAGAAATTTTAGGTGGCTTTGAAATGATAGACTGAGAAGATTTATTTTCAAAAGCTGATTTTTTTTTTTTTTTTAGAAAAATCAGGTTGGAAAAACATTTAAAGAAGATATAAACTATAAGCACATAAAGCATTCTATTAACATTTTTGACTTTAGTTTTCCTGATAAAATATTCAAAAATTTACATGTTAACTTTTCTGATACAAGTTTTATCTATTACAGAAAGTATAGGAAAATAAAAGTAAGCAAAAAGTAACTGTGATTCCACATACCAAAGATTACTTCTGTTACACACACATTTATCTGTATGTACAGACATATATCAAATAATCTTCAAATCAGCCAAGCCCCAAACTAAAAGCTAGCCAATAAAAAGAAACAGATCCAACTTTCAAAGAGAGACTTCTATCACTATGACTTCTCAGTTTTTAAAATCTGTGTATGTTAGAAAATAAAATGTAACAGATTTTATCTAATTGTCAAATGGATGTGCATTAAAAATTTTTTTCATTTTTGTTTAGACAAATCCAGATGTAATTTTTCCTTTTTACTAACAAGAGAATTTTTGCAGTTCACCTGCAAAGCAAACACATTCAATGATGTTCAAATATTTGTAATTAAAATTATTTTGTTGTCATAAAGACAAAATATGCTCCCACAAAACATTTTAAACTACGTAAGTATACGATAAAGAGAATTAAAACCAATGCCGCATCCCCTGCTTAACCAATTGTTAACAATTGGTGAAAGACCTTGGGATTAGTTTACTTCTCTAAGCTTCAGTTTCCCCATTTATTTGGGAGGCTGGGTGTAGTCACTAATAATTCCATCTATATCAGAGTTATTAGGAGACATTATAGTCAAGTATTAGTACAAGACATGCACAGAGAAGTATTCAGTAAACAACAGTTATTTCTAACAAAGTTAACATAATTTCTGACTTTAGTTTCATCTTAATTTTCAAGTTATTATTCTTTGAAAGTGTTAAGTGTCTGCCGTGGTTCATTCCATGAACATGCCATGTTTCTTCCATTTCCTTATTTGTAGATAACTAGATATCAACCACAAATCTTTCACCATTACAAATGAAGCAAAATTTAATATTCTTACATAAAACTTTGCTCATATTTACTACCCTATGACAAGTGTTACATGAAATCTGAATCAAATAGTGTAAGCTTTTTTAAATGCTTTAAAAAGATATTTTAAGGAGTATGCCAATATGCACTTCCAATGGAATTATGTTCAGTGACAATTTCAAAGGAAATCTTTGCAGTTCTAGTTACTTTACTGTTTGAATTTACATTAATTGCTAGTTAAAATTTGTTCATGGAGTATGTATATTTTTCACATGTGAATCACTTATTCCTGTCTTTTGCTTTAATTGTCCTATTTACTATAAATACTTTTTTTCTCAGTTTATGGCATTTTTAAGGGAGCAGGGTTATTCAATTTAACATGATCAAATATGTCCATCTTTTTTACATTTTGACCTTTTGGCAGTATTATTTCAGAGGGGGTTTGTTTTTAACATAGTACTGATGTCACATTGTTCTTGATTCTATAGCTTTGTCAGTTCTAGTTCTTGATATGCTAAGGTGGGTGTTTACTTCTTGTCTCCTGTTCAAGTAGCTTTTCTTTCTGGTTGAAATCAAGATGAATTTTTCCTAATTTTAATAGGAATAATTCTAGTTTTAGAATTTCTTTGTTAAAGGAAGATATTTTTGATCTTGTACTTCATTAATGTCTTAAACATTAGTGGTGCATATCTTCATCATACATGCTTAGCAAAATGTATTGAGATGATGGTTTAATTATTCTCATGTCAAATATTGAAAAGAATGTTTTTTATTTCCAACTGTTGAATTAGCACTCTCATTTATTGTTGAGTTTATTAGTTGGTCTAAAAGATTTAGAAAGCCTTCAGCTGCTTGCAACCCCAGCAGACATCTTGATTGCAACCTCATGAGAGATTCTGAGCCCACAGAAGCTACTGTTGACTTCTTGATCTACAAAAACGTTAGGTAATAAACATTATTTGTTTTAAGCCATAGAGTTTTTAGTTATCCATCAACAGAAAATTAATTCATCAATGCAGGCCACACAATGTAAATTTCCAGCCTCCTTTATAGACAGGACATTGACACTAAGCACAACCTGCCCATCTGGAGCCGCTAATCCTAATGTGTCTGCTTGGTGGCTCTGTGTTTGCTGGCTGAGTTGGTGGTTTTCCATGGTGGAAAGTTCAGGGTTTGGGCAAACAAATGGCATTAGAGAATGGTGGTTCCTTCTAGTTCTTACTAGAGCAGCATCATCAACAGTCTTGTGGGTTTTTTCATCAGTGGTCTTTACCCAGCTGCCTGATCACCTGCTTGCCTGAGATACTCCTCCAGGAATTTCAGTTTTTATACTTCCCCAATTTTGTTTCCAGTTCACTTTCTCTTTCTATACACAGGCTTCAGATAATGTCATGACCTCAGCACTTCTTTTGTATTATTACAATGGAAATTAAACATACTCAGAAAATGAGAGAAGTCTCAGTCTAATAGGACGTAGTCATCCACATGACAACCAGTGTTGAAAGAATATCCTCTCTGAATCTCAATCTATGTCTCTTTTTAAATTTGAGTAATAGGAGGTTTGATTCTGGATGCCATTTTGACACTTCTTAAATTGTACTAAAATACAAGTTGCCTTGCCTCTCTGCAATTCCTTTTAAAGGGCTAACACACTTGATGTGATTTCTTTTTCCATTTTTTCAATAGCTAGAGCTCATGTATTCTGACACAGTCTACACACAACAGTGGAATAATACCGGACAACCAAGGGTTAAGTCATACAGTTGTCTTCATTCTGTCATGAAATATGTGTTGGCTGCAGATATGTGACAGAAAATGTGGTTGGCAATGTAGAATCACGGGTAAGACAGGATGGTGACTGCCCTCCAGGGAGCAGGTAAGATAGACTATTCAAGACACGATTATGATTATACACTGGAAGCTCAGTGCAGCTAAGAAGCACTGGACTAATGAAGGGGGAATTAAGGGGCAAAAGAATGCCCCATTTTTTGAAAATATTTATGACTCTTGGGAAATTACATGACATCTGATTTTCCTCTCCCCTCCTCCCTCCAAATTGAGACACTTTGATCAGTTGTCACAAAAGGAAACTGTAAAGATTAAATAAAGTTTACAAATTACTGGCTAAGAATCTGAGCAAAGTAAACAAAATTTACCTTTTAGTACCAATATAATAACATAATCATCTGTATAATCCATATTCTACCAACTCAAGCTTTTTCTCCACCAAGTCAAGCATTGACTGCAGCCCCCCTGACACTCTTTAGGGCCAGGGACATTGGCATCCCCTGGATGGAGACTCTATGAGGGTGGACTTCCTGTAGAGGAGGCAGAGCCCAGGTTCTGATTTACCTGGCACATAAAAACTTAATAGCCCACTTGAAGCCCTCTCCAGGGAACCACTGTCTCAGCAAGTTGTATTCGACAGAAAGCAGGTGCTCTAAGACTAGTATAGATAAATAAAATAATCCTTTGCCTCATATTTGGATAGCTTCAAACCACTACTTTCAAAGGCTTCAGTTAAAATTTTAATCAATGAGGGAGTACATAAGTGACAGTTCATAAGGTTATAATACATTTTTCTATATCTTTTCTGTGTTTAGATACACATATACACACCACTGTGTTGCAGTTGCCTACAGTATTCAGTACAGCAACAAGCCGTACACTTTTCTAGCCCAGGAGGAATAAGCAAAGTCAGAGAGCCTAGCTCTGTAGTAGGGTATGGTGGCATCTAGGTGTAAGTACAAGCTAAGTTTCAACAAGGATGCAATTGCCTAAGACATATTTCTCAAAACTTATCTGTTGTTAAGTGATGCAGAACTACATTTACATGTCATAATAATATAGTAAACATAAAAACTCACATATAAGATCTATGTGTGTATATATGTATATATATACACATACACACACAGAGAAAGAGGGGAAATGATTGGACATGGAACATTCCTTTATTTTCAGCCACAGAAAATGACAACATTAATTCAAAAACTATTCCCTGGACTGGTATTAGGGGAAGTAAGTAGTCCCTTCAAGCACAAAATTTAAGGAGGCAATAAATCCGAACAATAAAGACAAATATTGTAATACAACATTTAAAAGTGAAAATTAATGCCTAAACATCCAGACTGAACCACATATTGAAATTTAGGTAAGGACAAACAATGACCCCACCCTTTCAATCCAGAAGTCTTAACAAAGGAGAGGTGCACAGTGCAACAAATTATGGCAAATACCCCTCAGTCTATAAAATTCTTAAGAAAATAAAAAGTTCTCACCTGCTAAAAGTCTTCAACTGCTTGTTTGCAACGCTACTTATTTCTCTTTTTAGTAACACCAGTCAAGGTAGGGTTCTGAGAAAGATGTCTCAGTAAGTAACTTTAAGTTAGATAAAAACAATCTAAGATTGTCACAGAATCATGTGAGAAATTGTCAAACATGGCAATTCTTTCCGTCGAAATGTATGGATGTTCCTTCCTTTAATGCTAGGGAAGTAAACTCACAGAAAATTCTTGTTTTGGTATAAATAAAATATTTAAACTTAAAATAATGCTGTGAATTTTAATATACCAGAATTAGTGTTTTTTTTAACTATGTTATCATCATAACGTTGAAAAATCAGCCACTGGAAAACCACAGCGCGTGCACATGGGGCACAGTTCCCCTTCCTCGGGCCCCAGCGAGCAGCCGGACGCAATTCGTGGGGCCCCAATAATCTATCCACTCCAGCGCCCCTGGTCTGCCTCTTCCCTGGCTCAAAGCCGTCCTGGCACTTACCTCGCCCCAGACACAACTACAACTGCAAGCTCAAAGAATTAGAACTTGTACGATCTCGTGCCCTCACGTCCCTGAATAAATGGGTTCTTTTGTAAAAAAAAAAAAAAATAAGTCTCTGCAAAGTCTCTTATGAGAGACAAAGCCCCGAATACAGGGAAAAGTTCAGAAAATCAAAGGTTCTGCTCTCTCCAAGAAGGATGTCTCAGGAGAAGCCGCAGCAGAGCTCCCATCTAGCAATCGAACGGAGATTTTTGTTGTTGTTCACTGTTGCAACCGCACAAACTGAACAGATCTGAAGCCGCGATGGCGTTTCCCTCGGGCTGTCTGACCCACTCAATCCAAAAGCCCCAAGTCCGCCTTTCTGCAATCACGGGCGCGTCACCCGGCCACGCAAATTGCTCTTGCAGCCCTAGCGGTAAAGCGAAGGGAGCTTTGCGCACCCCCTGGCGGCCAGATGGAGAATCACTGAAAATGGCAACGGCCCACCCGTCCCGGCCAATAGCAGCAGAGATGATCTGCTCCAGCCCTGCCTGCTCACTTGGCTGGGGTATGTCTTGGGACCACTGCAGGGAAAACAGGAAACTTCAGTGCTATTGAGACAGCAGAAAAGGATCCCGAGTGACATAACTTACTTCAAATTTCCGTGGAAAAGAGAGAGTATCACCCAAATCCAGAAGACACAACCCTCCTGTTTCCACCACCTGATGCCCCAGTGAATCTTTAACCTCTTCAACACAGAGGATATCGTGGGGCTTGGGATGAGATTCTCTTCAATAAACTGCTCAGTTCCAGTAACTTTGATCTCAGCGTGGGTCAACTGGAGCTGACAAAAATAGAAAATCTCTATTTGGGAATTGTACAGAAGCATTTCTGGGGAATCACCAGACGAAAAAGGAATGCAACCCGTGTGCCTGGGAGACTGTCAGAGGAGAAAATGAAGTATGGTTTCCTCTCATTAGTTATCCTTACAGTCAGCAAATAAACAAGAAAGTAATACTACATATATTCACGACTCTGTAACCAATTACATTTTTGTTTTCTAAGCCAAAAAGCAATCTCAATTCTGATTTTTACACCAGATTAAAACATACCTGAAACTAAAATCATAAAATTATTTTAAAATTGTATTGTACATCATGCATTTACATAGTCTATTTTCATAATATTACAATTTATAATTTTCTTTCTCTGCTTAAAGTATTGAGGAATGTTTGCTGCTTCCAAGGTTTGAAATTTAATTTTTTATAGAAAAGATCCTTAGGATAATTTGTTTGTTTGTTTGTTTTTCTGAGACAGAGTCTCACTCTGTCACCCAAGCAGGAGTACAGTGACCTCATTTTAACTCGCTGCAACCTTGAATTTCTGGGCTCACAGGATCCTTCCATCTCATTCTCCGAATTAACTAGAACTACAGGCACATGTCACCATGCTCAGCTAATTTTTCTACTTTTTGTAGAGACGGAGTCTCTCTTTTGCTCAGGAGGGTCTCCAACTCCTGGATTCAAGGCAGCCTCCTGCCTCAGCCTCTCAAAGTGGACACGAGCCACTGTGCTCAGCCCTGCATAGTATTGTTAAAAGACATTTGTCAATTAAGTTGATGCCATCTGCTGCAACAAGCAGAAAACTATCAGTAATTAAATCATAACACAGATTGCTCTTTGATTCACATAAGAGCTCAATATAGAAATTCTGATCACATGCCTCTTTAGTTAGCCCTCCTCCAAACAGTGTTCGGGGACCTGAGTTCTTTCTTTGTTGTGGCTTTGCCATTTTTGACATAGAGCCCCAAACATGGGAATGGTGCTTGAGTCTGTCCTACTGTATTGCAAAGGAAAAACATATGACATGGGGATGTTTTCAAAAGGCAAGACTTTAAAGAACAAAAATCACTTCCATCCATACTTACTTGGCCTCGATTTATTCTCACAGGAAGCCAAAGTGCAAAGAAGTTAGGGAAGGCAGTCTAATTGGGTGACTGGCGGGAAGAGAAGATAAGAGGCTAATTAAGTTCAATATCAATAGGTTTTAAATTTAACTTTTAGCTTAAAATTTTTATTTATACTCTCTCTCTCTCTCTCTCTGTTTTTAAAAATGAAACAGAGTCTCACTCTATTTCCCTAGGCTAGAATGCCTTGGGGTAAGCCTAGCTCACAGCAACCTGAAAGTCTTGGGTTTAAGTGATCCTTCTGCTTTAACCTCCCAAGTAGCTGGGACTAATTTTTTAATTTAGAGTAGAGATAGGATCTTGCTTTTACTCAGGCTGGTCTCAGACTCCTGAGCTGCAGTGATCCTCCTGCCTCAGCATCCCAGAGTGTTAGGATTACAGGTGTGAGCCACTGCACCCAACCTACTTAGTCATTCTTAATTGAATAAAAAATTAAACTTTACAATTTTTATATACAAAGCACAGTTATAAATACAGAGATTGTTATGAATGTTTTGAGATACACAAAAATCAAGAAAATGTAAAAATCCTAGCAGAGAGAAATAAATGAAGCCCTCTCAGCAAAACTAAGAAGCCTAGTCAGTTGAAACTTGCACAGATGAATTAGAAAGCATAAAATGAACCATAAAACAATCTGTCTCATAACTTTTGTAGTGACCCACATACAGTGTGTAAATATGCTTCTATATTATTAAGTTATCATGAGGGGCTCAATTAGAAAAAAAATAGGTAATAAGTTCTGGAGCTAAGGGGAGGGAAAGCAATAATGGACAAAAAGAAAATGGGAGACAAAACAGTGCTCTAAACCCATGTAGAGAATGCATAAAGAAAGCAAAAACAACAACCTAAATGCCCACCAACCTAGGAATGGATTAACAAGCTGTGATACACACACGCGCGCACACACACACACCATTGAATACTATCCAGACATTAAAAAAGATGGAGACTTTACATCTTTTGTATTAACCTGGATGGAGGTGGAACATATTCTTCTTAGTAAAGTATTACAAGAATGGAGACACAAAAATTCAATGTACTCTATTCTAATATGAAGGTAGTAGATGACCTAATACATGGTGGGTGGTAGGGGAATGAAGGAGTGGGGAGAGGGGAAGAAAGAGGAGGATGGGGGATCAGGGGGTATGGCATACCTCTTGGGGAAAGGACACAATTATAATAGGAAATTTACCTAACAGATGCAATCAGTGTAACCTAATTCTTTGTATCCTCAATGAATCTCAAACAAAAAAAAAATTAAATTGAAAAAAAAAAAGAAAGCAAAAACAGAAGTAGAAAGTAACATGAGGTCATTCAGAAAATGGAAACTAGTAAGTATGTTCCCTATTTAAGGCCTATGCACAAGGCAAGGTCTTCAGAGAACCTAGAGACCAAAGCTCAGGGTCACCCACCTACCTAGCCAACAGCATCTTCAACATCCACAATGGCCTTGCCCTTCTCTGTCCTGGTGGCCCTGGTGGTGCTCAGCAGCATATCCACCTGCTCTCTGGGCTGTGATCTGCCTCAGTCCCACAGCCTGGGCAACAAGAGGGCCTTGAAAGTCCTGGCACAAATGAGGAGAATCTCTCCTTTCTCCTGCCTCAAGGACAGAAGTGACTTCGGATTCCCCCAGGAGAAGTTGAATGGAAACCAGCTCCAGAAGGCTCAAGCCATCTCTGTCCTTCATGAGATGACCCAGCAGACCTTCAACCTCTTCAGTACAAATGACTCACCTGAGGCTTGGAATAAGACCCTCCTAGACCAGTTCTAGTTCTAGAACAATTTGAAATGTTTTCATCAAACTTGTTAACATAGCCTTCATGGCATTTTCTTAGTTATTGTGTTAAGACATTTATATTCTACATTTAGTAAGTTTCACAGGTACCCTTGTAAGATGCGCCATAGGTACGGTCTCACCAATTACCTTGGCAAGTGGCCAAGATTCTATGATGTCATTAGCTTCTTTCCTTACCTTTGTTTTATTAGAAAGATAAGGAGTCTCCAGTTTCAGGCAGACCCTTTGGGATTGGCAGTTCTCACACTAGGGACATCCATGGGGGCAGAGAGCTGCCAATATGGATTGGAACTCAAAAGTATTCAGATAAAAAATTCATGTTTAATAGTGCCTTAACTCAGTACAATCTTAGTTCCAGATTCATTCTTAGCATCAGACTTCAAATATTAACAAATAGAGGAACACTCTCATTGTCACTTTTAACAATCATGTTGACACCTCTTGCCCTCAATAGTAAAAACTCTGCCTATGTAGCCAAGGAGAGAAGTCACATAATAGCTCAGGAGGGCTAATGAATAACATCATTGCTATCTGAGAGGTAGTGAGATTTATTTATTCAAATGTATCAATTTTGGTATAATTTGAGAGGCATCCCCATAGTCAGGATCATATTTTCACTGAACTATTTCACAGGAAGTGTGCATAAACTGCTGAGTCAGCAAGTGGGGCCTACAAACTGCAGAGGGGTCTCTGGGAACTTCTGGTCAGGCTACATACTATTTGATTTACTGCTCTCAAACTTGGGTTTGATCTGGGCCTTGGGGAAATATCACAGATTTTGTCTGTGGCAGTATTATCTTTTCCTCATGGGGGTCGGGAGTTGGGGGGAAGGATGGACAAATTGATGAAGTGGACATTGGCTTCTCAGCCTATATTAGTCAGGGTTCTCCAGAGAAAAACAAACAACATAATGTGCAACAGAATGGGCACACACACAGGGTGGTGGGAGAGAGAGACTGATTTTCAGTAATTGGCTCACATGATTGTAGAAACTTGGCAAGTCCAAAATAGGGCAAAGTGGTTCAAGTCCAAACGTGATTCGCTGACAGAATTCCCTCTTCTTCTGGGGTAGGTCAATCTTTTTCTATTAAAATCCTCAATGGACTAGATCAATCTCACCCATGTTATGGAAGATAATTTTTTTAACTCAAAAAGACTACTTATTTAAATATCAATCTCATCTAAGACATAAAATTACAAAAATCTCTAGAGTAGTGCCTGACCAAGTCTCTGGGTACCCTGTCTTAGCCAAGTTGAAATAATACTAACCATCACACTGACCCTCCCTATGTGATGTCCTAACACTTTTCAAACGTTATTTCTCTTTCACCCTTAATGGTTATCTATATCTTATATATTTTACTTAACTTTCCTTATCTTTTTGCTTTCTGGGTGAAGAAATCCTTTTGGATATTTTAACTCTAATGCAAAAATGCAAAGAAAATTCAAATATATAATATTTTCTAAATCATGTATTTTCATCCATGATGGTATTACTACCAAGACTGTGAAAATTTGTTCTTGGGATATGAACAAACCTTAGATACTACAATAGCCTCTGGCCCACCTAAGCTCAACCTTATTCAATGTCATATTATAAGTTAGTATTCATTTTTAACATTGAATTTTTTTTTTTTGAGACAGAGCCTCAAGCTTGTCCGCCTGGGTAGAGTGCTGTAGCATCACAGCTCACAGCAACCTCCAACTCCTAGGCTCAAGCGAGTCTCCTGCCTCAGCCTCCCAAGTAGCTGAGACCACAGGCACCCACCACAACATCTGGCTATTTTTTGGTTGCAGTTGTCATTGTTGTTTGGCAGGCTGGGGCTGGATTCAAACTCACCACCTTGGGTGAACATGGCTGGTGCCTTAGCCACTTGAGCCACAGGCGCCGAGCCTTAACATTGGATTTTTTGTGTACCAAATGAGAATACTGACATTGAGTTCATGGAAGATAAACAAAATATATGCAAGACCAGTGCCATAGACCTATAGCGGATAGATGGCTTTTTGGAAGATTTTCTCTTCATAGTTTGTTCTGAAAGCTACGTTGTCAGAAGTGGCTTTTGCTTACTTATGAGCCATCATTAGCTGTCTTCCAGATTTTGCTTATGTTTGAGACTCAGTGCTTCTGAATATGAGATAGATTTTGAAAACAAAATGCAAATCTTTTATGTCTTGACATTTAATTCTACTAAAATTTTCCAACACATAGATGATCACATCAAGTGCTGAAAAGAAAAAGATCTTGACAATCTCTGAATGTTTATCTAGTATTAATGAAATAAACTTAGTCTCTCTCATATGAAACAAAATTAAAAGCTAAGTATAATAAAAATCAATATGGAGGAAAATATCATTTTTCTCCTTTACAGTAAAGTTTAGAATGATTATAAGTATATATTTACATTGGTATTATTATTATGTACATATTGATGTATCTTTAATTTGCATTGTCAATTGATACATTGTAATGTATATAATCAGGTGAATTAAAAGTTGCTTTGCAAATTTATAGTTTTTGTAAAATGTCCATAGAGTTTATGTTTGACTTGTAGTTTGATGATTTTTCTATTCATAACTCTGCAATGAATAAAAAGAATAAAAATTATACTTGTTCTTTTTCTGTATAAAATAGAAATATACACAGGTATATACATATATATACTGTACATGCTATTAAAATTTAATGGGAGCTTCAATTAAGAAAAAAATTTCTAAAAAGACTCTGGGGATAAGGAAGGGAGGAGACAATAATCAAAAATCATTGAGAAACTTTTCTAAACCTGGGTAAAGAGTGCGTAAAGGAAAGCAAAAACAGAAGTGAAAAACAATGTAGGGCATTCAGAAAATGAAAAATCCACTGTTCCCTATTTAAGGCCCATGAGCAAAACAAGGTCTTCAGAGAACCTGGAGACCAAGGCTCAGGGTCGCCCACCTCCCCCCAGCAGCATCTTCAACATCCACAATGGCCTTGCCCTTCTCTGTCCTCATGGCCCTGGTGGTACTCAGCAGCACGTCCATCTGCTCTCTGGGCTGTGATCTGCCTCAGTCCCACAGCCTGGGCAACAGGAGGGCCTTGATTCTCCTGGCACAAAGAAGAAGAATTTCTCTTTTCTCCTGCCTGAAGGACAGACGTGACTTCAGATTCCCCCAGGAGGAGTTGGATGGGAACCAGCTCCAGAAGGCTCAAGTCATGTCTGTCCTCCATGAGATGACCCAGCAGACCTTCAACCTCTTCAGCTCAAACGACTCATCTGAGGCTTGGAATAAGACC
>CAUYQS010067593.1:0-11020 GCA_963574585.1 Otolemur crassicaudatus
ATGTGAATGTTTTAAAACAATAACTGAGAAAATGACATGAAGGCTGTGTTGACCAGTTTGATGGAAGTATTTCAGATTGCATGTGAAAACCCCACACTGTACCCCAGAAGTGCATTAATGTACATAGTTACCATTCAATTAAAAAAAATTCAAAACAAACAAACAAACAAACAAACAGAATCTTCTGCATGTATGCTTTTGTTTTGGCTCTCTTCACTGACCTTAAACAATGAATAGACCCTTAGCTGAGCAAAGGGGCAGCATAAAACAGCAGCAGAGAGGTGAGAGGCAGCCTGATGGCTGGAGCTGAGGTATTTCCTAAGCAGGAAGTGGTGGGGGAGGGTAAGAACAGTAGCAGAGGGACAAGGACCCGAGTTTTGATCTAAAAGAGCTTAGATGGGGAAAGGGGAGCTAAGGAAGGCTTAGAGCAGCTATGGATGCACCAGGTTACCAGGTTTACACCCAGCTTTGCACTTTACAGTGTTGCAAATGCAGCCATCCTAGCACACAGGTCAATAACCCCTATTTCATGATCAAAGTGATACCAGGAGAGATTAAGTAAGATTTCCTAAGTGGTAAGTCAGGATACAAACCCAGCCTGATTCCAAATATCTTGCTTTTCCAGTCCTAAAAGCTTTGGAAATAAAAAGAGAAAACCCAGTTTGGGCTATGAGAGCTGAGTGAGGGAGGCCTTGAGGAGGCTGCAGAGGATGAGAAGCTGCTTTGCAGATGCCAGTGGGAGCTGGAAGGGGAGCAGCTCGCAGGGGAAACGGTGGCTGGAAACCTGGCGAGTGTGGGGGGACTAGGAGCCAGGCATTTCCTGGTATCCCTGTTTCTCTTCTTTAAGGTGTTAACAGACTCAACTAAACATCCCTAGAGAGGGACGCAGCTAGCTCACTCAGCTGGAACGTACGTAGGAGACACAGCCATCTCTTACTTTTCTGGATTCTGTTAGCAATCAATTTCAGACCCAGATGTATGCTGCCCTTATGCGGTCCCATTTAAACAACTCCCCACTGGCCGAGTGTACTCCGCAACCCTGTAGATGGGTTTAAAAAATCCCCAGGCTTACTAACAATTATATAAGATCCATATTTACCAAATTTTTAAACCCAACTTAACTTTTATTCTTTTCACTTCTTCACATTTTTCCTTCTACAATGAACCAAGGGTAACACTGAGTGTTAGTTTCCAGCAAATGTCCTCAGAATTACCCCTCCTCCCACCCAAACTTAAAATGTGATAGAAAGTGACAGCGCAGAAAAGAACAGTTGTTGGTTTTTTAAATGAAAAATCAGAAAAACAGGGCGGCTCCTGTGGCTCAAAAGAGTAGGGCACTGGCCCCATATACCGTAGGTGGTGGGTTCAAATTCGGTCCCAGCCAAAAAAAACTGCAAGAAAAAAAAAAAGAAAAGAAAAATAATATGAATTTGCCTGTGTCCCACAATTCAAGGACATTCAGATTAACTAAACATTGTAAGACCCAAGAACTCTAGAGAAAAACAGTCTGGTGATACGGTAGGGGGTGGGAGAGTTGAAGAACGTTTGGGATATGCAATAATCTGCTGAGGTTTGCTAACCTTATTTAACCCTAAAACCTGTTTTCAGAGGAAAATGTTAGCATCCTATCACTCTCAGACATCTTTGGGAAAGGCTGATTGTCTTCTTTTGCCTGGAAAGTCTCCCCATTGTTTTTCTTTTGCCTGGAAAGTCTCCCCATTTCCTTCCTCCTGGTTAGTGCCCATTTCCCTTTCATATCTCTGCTTGGAGTAACTTCTTCATGGAGAACTTCCTAGATGTACTCCCCAAACCTCCACCTGGGTAGTGCCCCTCCTGTGTTTCCAGCCTGCCCTTGTCACAGCAGGGACCCCTCGGAGTTCCTGGGTGTGCTTGTCAGCCTTCTGAGCAGATCAAATCCAGGACTGTGCCTTGTTCACCATTACACACCATTACACTCCTAGTCCCTGAAACAGTGTCTAACCATACATATTTGTTCAATGGCCGACTGACAAGTAACTGAACCACTGACCCTGTAAGGAAATATCAACCTAAATAACAGACGGAGACGGAGAATCTCTAAAACAAAATGATATTTATTCTGGTGCAGCACTGCCGTGGGAATATGCATGGGTGTTTCAGGGAGATAAAGGAAGATAAGGGTTTTTAAAGGAAAAATAAGGATTATAGAATTGTTTTGGAACAATTATCCTTGGCTACCAACTTTGGACAGACCTCAGCTGGGCAAATGTCTTCCCAGAATTATTTTTTGTATGTATAAAGTTGCAACAGCTTTTGTGCAAGGTTTCACAGTCCTTTGTGACAGTCCTTACGAGTGGAGAACTCTCCTCACTCCATTTGTCAGGGAGGCGTAAATGACTGTGTTTTGACTTTGACAACTTGAATACATTTGGCTTAGGTATCAATAACTGAAAAGGGAGAAGACACTTACTAGATGCCAGGGAACACCAGGCACAATGAAGAAGGCAGAGGAGGGAGTTAGGATATGGTTTGGTTAGGAAAATTGAGAAATCTATGCTCAATTTGAAAATGGTCCCAAGGAAAGATATTAAAAAAAACAGAAGAAGAAGAAGGAGGAGGAGGAGGGAGGGAGGGAGGGAAGGAAGGAAGGAAGGAAGGAAGGAAGGAAGGAAGGAAGGAAGGAAGGAAGGAAGGAGAGAGAGAGAAAAGTATAGTAGAAATCCCTATACCTGGGACCAAGCTCTGCCTCCACCTGGAGGTGGGACTTGGGACAAGCTCCTCGTTTTCGTATGCCTTGATATAAAATGTAATAAAACCATCTTTCATAATTTTGTATTAAAGCGAGATATGCTCTTGCTATAGTTTGAATGTGTCGCCCTGCTCCCCACATTTATATGTTGGCAACTTAATCCCTGTGCCCTCCTGATTAGTGCGTGATCAGGAAAGTGGGCTTGTGACTGTGGGAGTGGATGTGTTACCAAGGCAAGCTCTCTCTGGCTCTCCTGCTTTTGCCCTCTGGCCAAGTGAGGCCCTCCACCATGCTATGAGGCTGCAAGCAGGTCCTCACCAGATGCCAGCGCCATGCTCTTGGCCTTCTAACGAACGAGCTAGGTATACTTCCTCACAAATTACCCAGTGTCTGGTATTCTGCAATAGCAACAAAAACTAAGACAGCTCATTATATAAAATGGTTTTATTTCAGGGGAAATAAGCCCATGATTCTATTCATAATCCCATCGCCCAGAACTTCAAGGCTTTTAAGGTGGCTGATAGATCATTTTAACCCTGCATTATGTTATATAAAACATTGAAAATATAAAACAAATGGCTCGGCACCTGTGGCTCAAGTGGCTAAGGCTCCAGCCACGTACACCTGAGCTGGCAGGTTCAAATCCAGCCCCAGCCCACCAAACAACAATGACGGCTGCAACCAAAAAATAGTCGAGCCATTGTGGCGGGCGCCTGTGGTCCCAGCTACTTGGGAGGCAGAGGCAGGAGACTCGCTTGAGCCCAGGAGTTGGAGGTTGCTGTGAGCTGTGATGCCATGGCACTCTACCCAGGGGGACAGCTTGTGGCTCTGTCTAAAAAAAAAAAAAAAAAAAAAAAAAGAAAAAGGGAGTTGCTTAAACTTCAAAATATTATTGGTGTCTACGCATCCTACCTCTTAGACAATTTCTTTCACAATTTCTACATCACTAAATGGCTTCCATTTTCCCCCCAAGTATATAAGCTACTTTATAAGTTGCTTTGACAGCTTGAGCAAGAGCAAGACCCCATCTCTTTTTCTTTTTTTTTGAGACAGAGCCTCAAGCTATCCCCCTGGGTAGAGTGCCGTGGCATAACGCTCACAGCAACCTCCAACTCCTGGGCTCAAGCGAGTCTCCTGCCTCAGCCTCCCAAGTAGCTGGGACCACAGGCACCCGCCCCAACGCCTGGCCATTTTTTGATTGCAGCCATCATTGTTGTTTGGCGGGCCCGGGCTGGGGATTTGAACTCGCCACACCTCAGGTGTATGTGGCTGGAGCCTTAGCCGCTTGAGCCACAGGCGCCGAGCCAAGACCCCATCTCTTAAAAAAAAAAAAAAAAAAAAACCAATAAATAACCAAGCACTGTGGCAGGCACCTGTAGTCCCACTCACCAGGGAGGCTGACAGTTGAGGCAAGAGAATCGCTTTGAGCCCAAGAGTTTAATTAAGGCTGCTGTGAGCTATGACACCACAACACTCTATTGAGGGTGACAAGACAGGCCAGAAACTTTGTCTCAAAAAAAAGTTGCTTTGGGGCATTATTTCCAAGTTTTTATGCTGCTTTAAAGAATTGTCTTTGCTTTTCATCTTATTTTAATTTCAAAATATTAAGTGGTTACAAATATTTTAGGCTACTTGGATCATTTTGTAATGCTTGAATCCTGGCCATAGGGGCGCCCGTCACCCAAACACTGTTCACTGAACTCATTAGGCTGGTTTATTCCTCTCCCTTGCTTTTCATCTTTTAATTTCTGCATTACAACTGTTCACACTTCTCTCTCTAACTTAAAATACTGTGGTCCTTATGAGTATTATAATGCTGATGAGCACTAAATTTCTTTAATGTTGATATGAGAAAGCAAGTAAATCATCTTATCTTTGGCAGAAACAAGATAATGTTGCAGTTTCCAATCCTCATTAAAAAATCTATTTTCTTCCTTGAGCATTCTCTTGGTCTTCTTTGACATGATGGGCTGTTAAGCAGACAGAATTAAAAAATATTGTCGAGCCATTCAACTATTCACAAATTCCACTTCAAACAAAAACACCGTGTACTGCTGTCAAAAGTTGATACCATACCAGACTAGTGTACTAGAGCTCCATAAACTCTCTCTAGCCAGCTTCATGTGGTAGTGGCACCAAGTCAGGAAAGGGAAACTAGACCTATATCCCGAGCATAGCCGCCAACAATTTAGCCGTTGTGGCTTACTAATATTCTAATTGTGCTGGTCAATCTGGGAAGATTGTTTCTTTGCGATTTATTTTATTCTTTGGTATTTTAAATATATTCATTTTAGAAATAAAATGAAAATATAAAAGATGAACAAAAATGTATTAATAAAAATAAAAAGATTTGCTCTGTATAATTTAGATTCGGTTAAAAGGCTGCTAAGAACCTAGAAGGCCACAAGTTCCCTATCCCTGCTCTAGACTATACTGAAAATGTCTCTAAATACAATCAAACTGGAGATGATAGTCTTGGCTTCATTATTTTAAAGCTCCATAGCTGCCTTCTACAGGTATAGCAAAATATAGTAAGCACAACATCAGCACAAAAGGCACAATCAACAGATATACTCCCCAACCCAATCACAGACCTCTTGACACAACTGGAGACCATGGAAGACCAATGCAAAGTCAGATCATTCTTCTGAAGATGTACACGTTCACAAACACACACATATGCCCCCTAAAATGGAAATCTGTCTGAGTTCAAGCCTTGTAAACAGGGAAGCCACAAGTTGGAACTATTATAAAATATGCTGCCATGTGAGAAACAGACTTTATTCATTCTATGAAGAGAAAGCATCAAGAATCAGGTAAGCTAGTAACCCCTGTGCACTCCTGTTAACAACAGTGAAGAACATGAATACTGCTTAAGACTTCACATACACACTCACTTACATACATATCGATTTGCTTTGGAGGGGCTACAAATCAGAGCAGAACAAAGAGAAAGGAAGCCGATCTAAGCGCAACAAGTTGTGACTTATCTTAACTTTGCAAAAACATACTTATTTTATATATAAGTCAAAATAGTCCAGGCTTCCAGGATCCTTTGAACAGGTTTACAAATGAGAAGGGATGCCATTTTATGAAAGGGTACATTTCAGGTAAGCTGACTTTGCCAACTCCAATGGAATGCCCTCTCCCCTGCCAAAAAACCTCACAAGTTTACATTTATACTTCAAGAAAAATGACTTGTTTTATTCACCTTAAAGAATCAAAAAAAAAAAAAAAAAGGGCATGGTGGTATGTACCTGTAGTCTAGCTACTCAGGAGGTTCAAGGCCAGAAGTTTGAGGCCAGCTTAGGCAAAAGAAAAAAGAAAAAAAAGAAAATACACACACACATACACACACTGCTTGGACTAGAGATTTTTCAAACCAATTTGTTTAAAACCTACCAGGCATGGTGGCTCACACCTATAATCCTAGCACTCTGGGAGGCCAAGGGGAGTGGATTGCCTGAGCTCAGAGATTCAAAACCAGCCAGAGCCAGAGACTTAGTGTCTAAAAAACTAGCCGGGTGGTGCGGCACCTGTGGCTCAAAGGAGTAGGGCGCCAGCCCCATATACTGAAGGTGGTGGGTTTAAACCCGGGCCTGGCCAAAAACTGCAAAAAAAAAAAAAAACCTAGCCGGGCATTGTGGTGGGCACCTGTAGTCCCAGCTACTTGGGAGGCTGGGGTAAGAGAATCACTGAAGGTCAAGAGTTTGAGGTTGCTGTGAGCTGTGACGCCACGACACTCTACCAAGGTGACATAGTAAGACTGTCTTAAAACAAAACACCAGAAATTCCACCCAGCTGGCTAACTGCACACTCCTCAGTAGCGCACACACACTCTATTACAGAAAAACCTAGTCGCTGAACAAAATATCCACAAGCTCCCTGCAGTCACAAGGCCATACCACTACAAAGCAAAGGGAGGAAGAAAATGAAGGGCAGGCCACAGGCTCTGCCTCAGGAAATCATTCAAACACCACAGGGGCTTCACAGCAACTTCAACACCCCATGAAGGCAATGCAACTTCCTGGGTTCTCCTGTTGCATGATCTCTAGGGCTATTCTTAGGCAGAAAGAGAGAAAGAGAGGAGAAGTGGAGAAACTTGTATCTAAAAGGGGTAGAGACCATTAAAAAGTGGACCTTACACACCCTGTCACATCCACTGGAACATCTGAGTACCCATGTGCTAGATTATTCATGCACTAGCATGATTCCAAGTATTAAAAATACAGGCTGGGTGCAGTGGCTCACATCGAAGATCCTACCACTCTGGGAGGCTGAGGCAGGTGGATTGCTTGAACTCATGAGTTCAAGACCAGCCTGAGCAAAAGGAAGCCACCATCTATATTAAAAATAGAAAAACTGAGGCAAAAGGATCGCTTGAGCCCAAAGGTTGGAGGTTGTGAGCTATGACATCATGGCACTTACCCAGGGTGACAGCTTGAAACTCTTATCTATAAATATATGTATATATATGTCATATGCACATATAAATATGTGATAAAATCTAGCAAAATGTTAATGATATAATATAGTGAGTATATGAGTATATATAAAATTCTTTCACTTTTCCTGTGTCTGAAATGTTTCATAACAAAAATTGTAGAAAATGAAGGAAAGCAGAGTTGTAGTTTTAAAATGAAGAAAAAAAAATTCCCTGCCTAGCTATCCAGGAGCTAACATACCATTCCATGTGCATAGAGAGAGACATCGGCCCGGCACCTGTGGCTCAGATGGCTAGGGTGCCAGCCAAATATACCTAAGGTGGCAGGTCCGAATCCAATCCGGGCCCACCAAATAATGACGGCTGCGACCAAAAAATAGCCAGGCGTTGTGGCGGGCCCCTGTGGTCCCAGCTACTTGGGAGGCTGAGGCAGGAGACTCTCTTGAGCCCAAGAGTTGGAGGTTGCTGTGAGCTGTGATGCCATAGCACTCTACCCAGGGGGACAGCTTGAGGCTCTGTCTCAAAAAAAAAAAAAAAGGAGAGAGAGACATCATGGGGCCAGGTGTCTTCACTGACACTGACACTCTAGTGAAGATAAATAGCCTAGAATGACACAAGTTCTTCAGCTTAAATAACCAAAAAATCCAAGAGAAACAGGTCTGGAGAGAGAAGAGAAATCTGGTTTTACACAGGTTGAGTTTGGCTGGGCTACTTTAGTCATGTGAATTTAACTGAGGAGTGCCTCAGACCCCACTAACCCTGAAGATCTTGGGAAGGTACAAGGAAGACCTTGGGAAGCAACTGAAACATCTGACAAACAGGCTCAATCTGGAAGGCTTCGCTGAATGTTTACCTATTAGTCTGCAAGACTTACTAAGCAAGAAAACAAAATATGGCTATGAGTTTATTCATGGAGGTTATGTATGATACAGCGTTTCAAAGATTTGTGTACCTATCAACTATTAACGGCAGGGCCACCAGCTGAAGCTGGAAACTCTCTAACTGGCCACATAACTGTGATTTTCATAGCAATTCAGGTTGGAGTAATGGAGATTCCAAGCTATATTCTTGGAAACTCCTCCCCACCTTAACAGAAGGGTGCTGCCTGCCAGCCTCATGCAAGCCTCTCACACTCTGGGAAAGGAAGGGATAGCCAAGCTTCCTTTCTAGCACCACGGTGGGACTGACCAAAGGTAGCCCACACAACTCTTGGCTACTTTCTAAATCTGTTTCCACCTGGCTCACCAGGTGTGTTCGAAAGCCTGACTCTCTGACCAGAGGACATAGCTTTCGAAATCTCAGGAATGTCACTTGGGAACAAACCTGACTACCCTAAAAAAGGAAGAAAAACTGAACTGCCCTGAACAGAAACAAGTTGCCTTTTACGGCAAATCTGCAAGCCTATCTGAAAATTCCAGTCACTTGCAGCATTCCTGCCTCTACCACGGACCCACCAGGCCGGAGTGGAGCCCTCCAGAAGCCGCGTGCCCTCCGCAGCACACACTTTACCTCGCTAAACAAACAAGGGATGTCTTTGTCTAAATTTTAAAAAAGAACCTGTCTCACAGGCTACGATTACATCAGCAGAGTGCTCTCATTCTCGGCATCAATCCGGGCTGCTCCAGTGGCTTTGAAGCGCCCCAGTGCGCAGCGCCTTTGATCTTGTGGTTCCCGCCCCAGGCAAAGCTGATACCATCATGTGGCGCCCACGCGGGGATCTGAGATCCGGGTCTAGATCCAGCGGCCAGCACAGCACCAGCCTCACCCGTTCTACCCCCAGCCAGGGCTCCATTCAGGACCCAGCCTCCAGACCCAGCTGCCAGTGTGTGTGCACCCAAGCACACACCCTACCACTTATGGAGAGTGGGGGCTGTCCCTTTGAAGGGGACATTACTAAATACTTGTGGGAATAGCTTTGAGATTATGTTTTTTAAAAAGACTCTTTTAGAGATACTAAAATATTTATCGGGAAAAAATGATAAGGCTGGTTTTGCTTCAAAATAGTATGGGGGTATAAATGAAACAAGTGGGGTGAGATACTGAAAACTGTTGGGTGATGGTGAGGGGTATACAGAGGTACAGCGTGTACATTAAACCCTTCAGTGTGCATGTAACATTCTATAATAAGAGCTAGGAAAAAAAAACTAACCTCTAACCCTTTTCTATTTTTAAAGTTTACTCCTCACAGACTTTTAATTTAAGAAGGAAAAATGCGATTTGAGACTGGATAGTGCTGAGGGTAGATCACATGTGACTTTCCTACTTTGTGCCCAGGACAGTCACTGAAGCTACTGGAGAGGTGTGAGTTCACAGACCCAGCTTCTGAAGGTGGAAGGGCATTAGTCTCACCCCTGTGAACCTGTGAAGGGCTCTTCCCTAGTTTGGGGATATAGCATCTATCTCCCCAGAAAAAGACCCATGAACACACAAGAACCAGAAGGAAATCACAGAACCCCAAATCCATTACAGAAATTAGGTTAGAAATGGCCCCTGGAATATGCACTCTAGGCTGCTTCATTTGCACAACTCCTTTCCTCCAAGAGCTACAGGCTACTTGACCAGCCACTGGATTCCCAGCACCACCACCAACTAGGGCCATTGTGGTGCACAGCACATCCCTGAGCTGTCACAAGACCAATTTTGTTTCTTACTGGCTGTGTGGCCTTGGATAAAGTCATGTAACCTCTGTAAGCCTATCTCTACATTTTATAAACAGAGAGCTATTAATGCTGACCCTGTGTCGTCATTACCTCTTCTGCTGTACACATCACCTCTTCTGATACCTTTCATCAAGCCTACTCCTGCTTGCTAGAGTAAGAAAGGGGAAAATATGGCAAAAGGGCATATGGGGACACAAGCATGAGTCTACCTGCAGCTGACCGCCTATGACTGAACATGCCACATACAGGTCAGGCACAAAAGAGTTAATTGGGAAACGGACATGGGCCAGGACTGGTAGGTGTGTTCAAGGCCAGAATTTCATACACACAAGGCCAGAGGCAGAGGAAAGGACAGGGAGGGAATGGAGAAGGGAAAACAAATCCTTCCCGTACAGGTGGATCCACCTTTGTGAGGTCAAACCTAAAATTCCAGTTTTTAATTCCAGAAGGCTATCAATCTAACTAAACCCCACAGAATCAAAGGCACAACCACAAACTATGGAAAGGATCAAGAAAACAAAATATATCATCATAATAGCTAAAAGAGAATAAAGATATTTTTAAGAGAAGAATACAATTTTAGTACTTATAATTTAAGAAACAAGTTTGGGAGAGGAGTTTTAGAACTCTGAAGTAAAAGTCTAAAAGTGAAAAGGCAGCTGGGACACTACATACCAACAGCAAATTTAAAATCATATGCATTTATTAGTTTTACTCTTGAAGGAGTCTAGGTCAAAATTGCCACTATAGACTGTGTGCCAACAATGTCACACATATAAAAAAAATTATATAGACTCACATTCCCTGATTCATTCAAGTACTGCTAATTTAAAGTATAGGATGAGCATTCCTAATCTAAAAATCCAAAATCCAAAACTTTTTGGCTCTGCGCCTGTAGCTCAAGCGGCTAAGGTGCCAGCCACATACACCAGAACTGGTAGGTTTGAATCCAGCCCCAGCCTGCCAAACAACAATGACAACAACAACCAAAAATTAGTCGGGCATTGTGGCAGGCGCCTGTGGTCCCAGCTCCTTGGGAGGCTGAGACAAGAGAATTGCTTAAGCCCAGGAGTTGGAGGTTGCTGTGAGCTATGATGCCACAGAACTCTATCCAAGATGACAGCTTGAGGCTCTGTCTCAAAAAAAAAAATTATTTCTTCTTTGCCTCATCATTTTAAAATTTCATGT